>CM060951.1:110819684-110914684 GCA_030765055.1 Mantis religiosa | reverse complement strand
AGACATAACTTGAATACACCTTTGATACATTATTAATTTAGTGCACACATTTTTATTTTGAGATAATTCCTAGAGAAGAGACGTTTCTGTAGCAACAAATTGAAGTTTAATATTTCATTAAATTCCTTGCGGTTAACCTCAAAACCAAAGTATAAAAACAGGCCCTGTATTGAGTGAGCACAAGGCTGAAATTGCAACTGCTAAAACAAGATAAGAATCTGGGGCACGTAACACACAAAATGGTGAATCTTAAAACTTGTGACAAAGCCCGCCAACGTAATGCCCTTGCTCGTAAAAACAAAAGAAGTGTGGAGGTCGTTCACCCGCATGCAAGTGCCTTACCTTCACAGGAGTGGCCATGTGGTGGATATATGAAACATATTCAGACAACTATCTAGTTATTGTTATAAGACTATTAATTCTCATATTATCTATATTAGACACTGCAAAAATTATTGCATGGTTAAGGTGTCTGAAATGAAGGAAAGCAATTTTAATACAACTTTCAACTGCGTGTCTGTTCCAAATGAATAGTTCAAAAACGAAAATTTAGTAAAATCCAAAATCCATGCTTCCAGGATGTGATATGAAGGGTTTCAAGGAATTCTACTGTACCCAAGCTGCTCACTGTATGGATGGGTCTCGTACGTTTTAGGGCCGCGCCTTGGTTCAGTGGTTAGACCGCTTGGCTCTCACCAAGGCAGCCCGGGTTCGATCCCAGGCGACCACAAAGTGAGATTTGTGGTGGACAACACGGCGCTGGGGCAGGTTTTCTCCGGGACCTCCGGTTTCCCCCGCCATTTCATTCCACCGGTGCTCCATCTTCATCTCATGTAACATCAGTGTCACCGCCTGCGGTGCTGTATGTAGTAAAAGCGGGCGTTAAACACTACACATTTCATTTCTCGTACGATTTGATTTTCTAAAAATGACTTGGATTAAAATATTAGAATAATTAGAATACAGGGATATTTTCATGTCATATGAAATACACTCACATATCTTTAACATTTTGGCAATAGACTTTGAAGACCTTTTCATTTTGAACCACTTTTGCATAAAGGACAGTCAGAAATGTTGAATCCTTTTAAAGTACGAGTAAAAGAATACATTATTTGTAGAGATAGCAATTTCCAAGATATTCCTTGTTATTGCTTTTTGTTTTTCAATACTTTTCCCAGATGGAGAGGTTTTTTTTTTTTTAAATTTACGTCCTGCCACGCTGTCATATCGGATGAATGAAATGAATGAAATGATGGTCAGGCCAACTGAGTCTAGGGTCCATAGAGCTTAGAGTTACTCGAAATTGATCTTTCAGGATAAAGTAAAACCCCTGAAAGGAAAAGACTTATCCAGATATGGAAAAGGTAGAGTCAGGCTGAAAGTTCAATGCTGTAGCCGGGATTTAAACTAAGGATCTTCCGGTCTCCGTCCGGCTTCTTTTAACCACTGAGCTTCCATGTCAGCACGGCATTAAACTCTTCAATTGCCTCGTACTTTTCTCGGTAAACTACTAGTAGTTCCCATAAACACGTGAGACAACTACCTTAATGGCGACTTATTGTTCTGTAAATACTATAAAACCCGGACTTTATAGCTCAAGATCAGTATTAGGTCTTTGAGACAGTAGTTAAGAGTAGCCGGAAGGAGATCGGAAAATCCGTTGTTCAAATCCCGGATACGGCATTGAAATTTTCACTCTGACTACCTTTCCATACTTCGGCTTAAACACGGCAAGAACAATTAATTACTTATCCCGATAATTCACCTGACCGAAATTCGAACTCGGATGATGAATGAGTGAAATATTGGTCAGGTGAAATGATCCGAGCGTCCTTACAGCTTAGACCTATTCGACTTTCATCTTTCACTATATGATAAAACACCAGAGATAAAACTTATCCAGATAGTTTAGCCTCACGGAGATTCGAACTCTGGACCTCTTGATGCAGACAAGCAACCACCAGTGCTACAGAGGCGGGGGTTTGGGAGTAATTACCTAATTCCCTCTTGGCCATACATAGGTACGCACTTTTAAAGGTTCTGACTATTCCTTAAGCCTACACTTCTAGCCCTTTGCAAATGGAAGTAAAAATGTAAAAAACCCGGCTCTACAAATGTTAACTTTATTATATAGGAAAATAAACATCTATGAGAATAAAATAAGACCTGAAGCTTTCCTGGCTCCGAATGCGCTCACTTCCTTCTCGGGCAGCCAGTCAGGTGAAAAGATGTTTAGATATCAACGTCTCGGGAGCGTGCATCTGTCCCATCATCAGGATATTTATAAATTGTTATAACCACAGTTGAAAGACTGGATATATCACAACTATAAACAAAGACAAAACACTATCAAAATTCGCATTACTGAACAAAAGACTGTTTTCAGTAAATTAAATGCCAGCTCAGAAGATGGTGTGAGTATAGAAAATTGTGTCAAAGAAACGTAACTACTTAACTTGATTATCAAGCGGTATTGATCTTTGCTTCTTAAGTAGACGGATTTTCATTTTTAAGGCCGGTTTACAGGAGGAGCTGAACTGAAATCCAGCATCACGATTAAGCGTGCTCCTTTCAGAGGAAATCGCCAAAGCCTCCTTAATTCTCCGCCCCCAGTAACTGCTGCATTTTATGAACGGAGCATTCATTTAATGCAACCTGAGAAGTCTGGGCTGGCAGAGCATTGTTTTGGTAACGACCATAGAGCCAATTTTCGGGAGACGACCATCTTGGCAAAATAATAAGTACTTCTTTTCAATCTGGAATTATATGTTATCATTCTCTTTCTCTCTCTCTCTCTCTCTCTCTCTCTCTCTCTCTCTCTCTCTCTCTCTCTCTCTCTCTCTATACATATATGTAGAGGTAGTTAGTGTTGTACTTGCCGTAAAAACTTTTTATTAAGATCTGCCGAAAATATAAATTCTAAGGTCTCCTTAGTTACTTAGTTCGTGAAGGTAAGTTTTATTAATTTTACGATTTAAATGTATTATCGTTCTACATTATGTACAATCTTTTGGTTTATTGTTTAACGTCATTTTATGTTCTTGATCTTAACGTTCCGGTTGCGATAGTTATTTCAATCTCTTCTATACGAGGAGGATGAAGTATTCCTATCTCTGGTTAGATACGTTTGGGGTTTAAAATACACTCGGACGGATTATTTACCTGAATGTGCGCCCCTTATGGTTGCATTGTCACTTTACTGTATCTTCTACGTGAACTTGCAGTTAGATGATTACGTTGCTGTAAAATTTTTGTCTTTTACGATATCGACTTTGAGATCCTGTCTGCTGACTGTTCTTTTGAATGTACTCCTTGTAAATTTAATGTTGAGCAGGGAGCCTTGGTTGTAGTCTTCCTGTATGGTATACATTTTTTACTATTATTTTGTTTTATAGACCAAAGTGTGACAGCGAACATCTATTCGAGGAACTATGGAAAAATACAGTCAAATTGGTCCATGTATAAGATTTGAACCCAACACCTTCCGAAGATCAGCCAGAGAGGCTACGTCTGAACATTCTCGCTTAAAAATGGTCTTGCAACAAAAATTTTTCACAAACAGTTCACCATGTGAGAAAATAATTATTTAGTTTTTATTTTCTCTATAGTGGTTGCAACCATTTATATTAAATATCATGCTTAAGATACAGATATGAATAAAAGGTGGCATTTGAGTCTATTCAAACAGTGAAGTCCCTTTCCTTTAATTTTAATTTATCATGTCTTATAACCGTGAAACTCTAAGATGTAAATGTAGAGCAATAGAAATATAGTCTTTATGTCAAAAATACCTTTGGAAATTAATTGTTCTTTCACACTAGCCGTGTGTAGGACGCACTATGAAAGGGTAGAGCAGAATGAAAAATTCAATGCCATAGCCGGGATTTGAACCACGGATCTTTGGCTAGTGGGAAAGAACAATTAATTTCCATTAATTGTACCTAATAGTGGTCCGAACTATAAAGCCCGGGACTTAAAGTACTTACAGCATAGTAAGTCGCCATTAAGGTAGTTGTCTCATGTGTTTATGAAAACTCCTAGTGGTTTACCGGGAAAAAGACGAGTCAGTTGGAGAATTTAATGTCATGTTGGCACATTGGCCATAGTAGCACAATGGTAGTGCGGCTGGACGGAAACCAGAAGATCCGTGGTTCAAATCCTGGCTATGGCATTGAATTTTTCATTCTGGCTCTACCCTTTCAAAAATACTTTTGTCACGAATTTTCAGATACTTCATGTTATACTTCATATTTACCGAAATATAAGCCTGCCGTGGATTGGAACTTGTGCAATTACGATTCTCATCATCTTTTCTTTTCAATATGCTCGTTTCTACGATATACTCGTATTGTATGCAGCTATGCTTATGTTGCGTACAATGTAGTAATTATCACGTACGCATTACAATAGAAATATGTGTGAACATTTTACGCATAGTGAAAGCCGTTCTAGTGTAACACACCAGGTTTTTGTTTAACGTTTTTGAACTCTCAGTTAAGTTTGATGAAATTTCGTATTCCATCCAAATGAAGGTGAACACTACATTGATGGAAATTATTGAGTTAATGGTGGGAGTACTCAGATTTATATTTCTTTCAATATTATCGACACTTGAAACAGCTTGCAAATTCCCATGAGGAATGTTAGTTATGCCGCAATAATCACACCCAGGAGATGCATAAAAATACCTGGATATCATTTCTGGATACCTAAAACTTCAGTTACACCTATAAACATATCATTGGGAAACAATAATAACATAGGGATTCACTGATGTGTAAATTTAAAAAAAAATGTAAGTGCAATTTTATCTTAACTGCAGACTACTAGTTTCCTCTTTATAAATTAAATATCTTTCCTTGTCGAAAATGATAGCCTGCAATAATTTTATTGTGAGTTGCAAAATTGGGATGACTGGAGACGACGTTCTAGAAGCGACACGTTGTGGCGATCATTTTATGTTGTATGGATTATGTTGTAATTATTAGTCTCTCACCTTTGTGACGAACTTGTAGAAATCCTGTATGTTCTTCGGCAGCTCCAGAGCAAAAAAATGTTACCTCTGGGTGTGGTCGCGGGGCTTAGGAAGTTGATACTGCTATTGTTGAAGAATAAATAACAATTCTTCTTTTTTAAATATTATGGATTTCATTCCATTGAAACAATTTTAAATTAAACAATTTTAAATGATTTAAATGCTGTCCTTTATCAAACAATTGTTGTTGCATCGATGGACTGTATCTCTGTTGCACGCGTTATTAGTGCAACAATAATGTATCCACATAAAGCATTTCCTGCACATTCGCGGAGTGACACAAAAACACCTATTACTCCTAAGACGACCTCTTGCAGAAGGACGCTAAGCTCAGGTAATCCTGTGTTCTCTTCCATCTACGTTACTATAACAACCAAATTACCCATCTTTTACTGTTCAACGTCACAACATTACGTAATCACATTGCCAAAACGACAATATTATATAACATTTAACTCACATTACATCATCTCATGACCAAGCTAATTTTACATTTATAATTTTGTTCAAATTACACTTTCTATAAAAATTCAAAATAGATTCTTCAACTTGTAAAAATATGAAATAACCGCTACAAGCCTTAACCGCAGCAGTTTAGTTTGATAATAAATTCCACACTGTAGTCAAACAAATCACAGATTAATTATGTTCTTATTTTACTTCTGCATATTTTAAAGATTTAAATTTTAAATTTCCACCACCTATAACATACTTTGCTTGGAAAACATGGATTGTTTGTACTTCCATACAGTAATGACACATTTAAGTAAAATATATTGTGACACAGCGGCTAAGACTCAGAATAATTGGAGAAGTTGCAAAGCGATAGACGTGAGAGTGTTTTCGTCGAAGCAAGACCAGAACTGCAGACAGATTACCAGAATCTTCGATAAGTTTCCCCTCCTCCTGCTTCTCAAACGTTCTGGAAATGACATTTCCAACGGTTGTATCAGTAAGCGCTTTCGTAAATTTGACAGTAGGAGAGCGAGTCGAAGAGTGCTTTTTGCTGTAATACAAAATTCAGTTCCACAAATGAATTTGTGAAACCAGTTGTAAGGCACAGCAAAAGCTACTTCCGCGAGAGATTAGGTACGTATAGCGTTTTTTTTTCGGTAGGAAAAACTAATATGGCCATCGAAGACATAGTGTTTGAAACCAGAGTGAGGTGCTCTGAAAAGGAGTCAATTGACCGCCACTCTATACTAATGGTAGAATGGTTCGATTTCCAACTGAGTTTTACGGCTTTTCTGAAGCCACAATTATTAGTCGTCTTCCCTAGAGTATGTAGGTATGAATGAGAGAATAAGCGCGCACCTGTTTATTTAATAAATGTATCCGGATATCCAATTGATTCTTGAGGGATGAGGGGTGGAACAGGAAAAATATAGGTAGTTCACTCTTGTGAGGGGCAATGTGTAAATAATCACAGGAAAAAAAAAAAAGGATTTCCAAATAGATTTTGATAATATAAATAGAGAAAAACTATGGAACATAATGTAAGAACATAGATACCACAGACAGCTAATTAAAGCAGTGACAAGCCTATAAAAATTCAAATATATTTATAAACACAGGTAAAGAAAGAACAAGCCATGACAAATACGAGAGCCAAACAAGGAGTGTGCCGTGGTGTAGTGGGCCCAGGCGTCATGCTTTGGTTCTCTGCCCACGGAATGGGGACCGGGATTGATCCCACTTCTGGGGATGCGGATTTTAATTCCCAGTTATAGGTCCGATGCGCACTCAGCATCGTGAAGAATTTGAGTAGCTTAAGATAGATAAGCGGCTGGGGGGTGCCAAGATGCTGACCACTCTCCTTCCTGTATCGGTTGCATGATGATAGCCCACCTCTACCTTGTGTAAGTGGGCGTGAGGCCGGCATTCGGGTTGGCAGGCATTGGGCCCTCTATAGGCTGTGGCGCCAGGGGGTTATTTAATATACCAGGTGAAAAAAAATGTGTAGTGTTTAACGCCCGCTTTTACTACATACGGCACCGCAGGCGATGACACTGATGATACACGAGATGACGATGGAGCACCGGTGGAATGATATGACGGGGGAAACCGGAGATCCCGGAGAAAACCCGCCCCAGCGCCGTGTTGTCTACCACAAATCTCACTTTGCAGTCGCCTGGGATCGAACCCGGGCCGCCTTGGTGAGAGCCAAGCGGTCTAAACACTGAGCCACGGCGCGGCCGATATACCAGGAGAGCCAGCCGCACGTTTTTTTTTTCAGTTTAGTAAGCGCAAAACTGGACTAAAGCGAACATGCCTTTTGATTGGTGGCCTACCTTCCAAAAAAAAAAAAAAAAAAAAAAAAAAGAAATAACGTGCGGCTGGGATACCAGGTGAGCCAGCCGCACGTTATTTTTTGGAAGGTAGGCCACCAATCAAAAGGCATGTTCGCTTTAGTCCAGTTTTGCGCTTACTAAACTGAATTGGTTGACGTTCTTAGAGAGGAATGCGCAAAATTCAGAGGAATGGCGGCTTAAGGAACAAAACGTACTGCTCGCTAAAGTACACCTCAAAAACATGCGACTCATTTACTGAGAGCGAATACCGGTTTCCAGTCAATATTACAAACTTTTTATTAGAGTATACATAGCAAAGTAATTCAATAAATGACTCGGGAAAAATGGACCTATCATATGAGTACACTAATAACATCCGGTCGCATCGGTAGTGTAGATGGTAGCGTGTCTGCCTCACGTTCAAGAGGTCCCGAGTTCGAATCTCGGTCAGGGTGAGTTACCTGGATAAAGTTTTTTCCGGGGACTGCCCTTATCCTGATAAATGAATGTCCGGTAACACTAGGCTCCTTGGACCCCGGACTCATTTGAACATAATTTCACCCATTTCATAAGTCCGATATGACTTAACGTTGGGGGACGAAAATTACAGAAAAAAAGGTCTGCTCAAAAGTAAATGACTGATTCTTGTACTTAGAGCAGGGGTTGGCTGCAAAAATTAGGAAAAAGTTAGAGATACGTCTCATCCATCATGGACCCGTACAGTCAATACGGACATATTATTAAACAGCGGTTTATTTACAGTTTTGCGTAATGTACGTCTCGTGCATCTCAATTCACATGCGTAAGAGCTTTTACCAATTATGGAATAGTATTAAAACGTCCAGTAAATGATTAAAACTATCTCAAAAGGCTAAATCAAGCACGAAAACTTACGTCTTGGCCATGGCATAGCGCCAGGTATACAAGTCGTACTTCTGAACGCACAACGTGCTTTTAGACAATTTCCGAAATAGCTGAATAGGATTATGACCTTTCCTGTGCCTTAAACCTCAGTGACACAGGTTTGAGTCTCAGCGTCGTAAATATATGTTCATACAAATTGGAAAAACCAAATTCACAATAATTTAATTATAAAGTCCCTGAGGCGTGCATTAGCCGAGAAGGTCATCAGTTCGAGCACTTGCTTCATTAGAGGAGTCGTGTTCTAGGAATAGAAAAAGGGTCATTCTAGCGCCACAAAACATACCAATTTGAAACGACATTTTTAATAGCACAATAATTCTGTCTGAAAAATTGTGTTTAACTTCCACGTTAAACTCTGAACTCCTTGTTTTCTGTGTTCAAATGTGTATAAATTATCCTTATTTTAATTGCACCTACCTATAGGGTGTTTAAACAACTCGTAGTTGTAGCTCAGCAATAAAGAAACATCAAAAATACCATAACATATAAATAAAACAATTAAAAATAAAAATAATAATTAATTTCGAATAATACGTATAAATAGTGAGTATTACGCTGTAATATAGGGAATTCGAACCACCTTTAGAGCAAACAGATGACATCGCAGTTTCCCGCTAACATGTGAGGGAAGCATCCCGTTTAACATATAGTATTCATTGGCCCAGAGAACATTTGCAGACGTGCCAACGTTTTTTTTTTTTTTTTTTTTTTTTTTTTTTTTTTTTTTTTTGTAATTTACATCGTCCAACGTAAGATCATATCGGACGATGAATGGAATGGGTGAAATGAGGCTAAAATGAGCCCAGGGTACATAGAGCTTGGAGTTACCCGACATTCGGCTTTCAGGATAAGGGAAAACCCCGGAAAAAACCTTATCCAGGTAACTCACCCTGACCGAGATTCGAACTCGGAACCTCTTGAACGTGAGGCAGACACTCTACCACCACGCCACCGTGGCGGGCATAGTGCAACCGTCAGCTGTTAGTTATGAATATACAACAGGCAATGCGATAACATCTATATTAGTACTAATTTCATTGAATGTTTAAAAATCCATGTAGAACCTAGTAATGAAGTCGATGTTTTCATGTTGAACTATAAAATTCGGGTTGCAAAGAACTCGAGAATAAGGGGCCGCTGACCCACCTGGTATATAAATAACATTTTCCTAAAATAGAAGCAGAATTTTAACAAACAATTGGATTAATTAGTCAATTAGAAATAAAGGCAGATGGTGTAGTATAAATACAGCAAAGTAAAGATGATTTACAACATGCTATATATGAATTAAGCTTAATATTTAAGAACTATGATTTTAAGATTTGTAAAACAAAAACAAAGATAATGACCTTTTGGGGTAAACAACAAATAATATAAAAAATTATTTTAGATATCAACCTTTAGAACAGGTCTTAAGTTTCAGATAGCTTGGATGTGAAATAGATTCAGAGAAAGAAAGAGATATTAATCCGAAACTATAAAGGTTTGAAACTATATGCGAAACATTACACAACGCTTTCATAAATAAAACAAAATAGGATATAATAATAAAATTTTATAAAAGAACGGCAAAGCCAGTGTTTGATATGAATGTGAAGACTGGGTTATAACAAAGAAGATGGAAGTAAGATACAAGGGACTGAAAGGAAATTCTTGAGAAGAAGTAAAGGTTGTACAAAAATAGATCACATTAATAATGATATAATAAGAACAGTGTTGAAAGGGAAATCTATAAATGAAGAAACTAAACAATACATAAAGTAATGTCTGTTACCTATGGAAAAGATGGACTAAGATAGACTTCCGAAAATTGCACTAAATTAAAAACCAGCAGGGAGAGGAGATATGGGCAGACCGCAGAACAGATGAAGAGTCTTACTGTGTATGTCCAATCCATGGAGTAAAGGTGATGAGATGATCAAAAAGATGAGTTACATCAGAAGGGTGAATACTGTGAAAATGGGAGAAATAGTGTGTTTGGAATCATGATGAGTAAAATGTTAGACAATATTCAGAAATTCGATCGCAAATTTTGGGGGGTAGAAGGCAAGGGGAAAATGATTTGGTTAAACGACCTTGATGTAAAACAATATAATAATTGGTTGTAACAGTAATTTATTATTATATTAATGGTATTCATGAGAAGCTAATATAATCTTATAAACAGCCACGAGTTTATTGCTAACATTCGGCTCACTGAATCCAATCCAATCAAATCAAATAAGTTCTTTAAGTGGGTAAAATGTTCGTACATGTTTGCTGTGAAAGATATACTAATTCATTCAACAATAAATGGATGTGTTCAGGATCATGCATATCAATTCACACGTGCTTCACGAGCTGCCTGGTGAAATTGTGAATATGAAGGAGTGGGGTTGAATGAGAATGAATGGTCAACATGCTGACACCATGTGGCTTACCTGGTACGTAACGGTACGTTCTCCAGGAATGTCGGCAGTTAGGTATGCAGTCTGTATCACTGCCGGTTCAGTTCAAAACACAACAGTTAAAGTCCTAACGATAGCATCCCAGAGGTTCACAGCGGTACTTTGTTGATTGCTAGGTGTGCTAAAGGTACATTCATAATAAATTCTGATACTTTGATTTATTATGTCCAAGTGAATAATTACTACATGGCTTATTTTAGTATTACATAGTCCACTGAATATTGAACATTCAAATATTCAACACTCTGAAATATGGTCCAGAGACTGAGCTTCTCATCTTATGCCATTTAAATCTTGTGAAGCAGTGAACGGACAGCCAAAATATTTAGTGCAAAATAATTTCGGAGTAAGGCGAGACAAACAGCACTTTCTCTTTGTAGAAAATAAAGTCGTAATCTAATCAACGTGATTAATAACATAATAACGTAATAAGGCAATCTACAAATTATTATTTTACTTTACAGGAAAGGACGTAAGAAGGTTTGGCAAAGCAAGCATAACACTTGTAGCACTGTTTATTATAATCACCATCACCACCATCACCATCACCATCACCATCACCATCACCATCACCATCAACGGTATTACTATGACTATTATTACTACTATTATTATTGTTATTATTGTTGTTATTGTTGTTGTTATTGTTATTCTCCTCCTCCTCACTATTATTATTATTATTATTATTATTATTATTATTATTATTATTATTATTATTATTATTATTATTATTATTATTATTATTATTATTATTATTATTATTATTATTATTATTATTATTATTATTATTATTATTATTATTATTATTATTATTATTATTATTATTATTATTATTATTATTATTATTATTATTATTATTATTATTATTATTATTATTATTATTATTATTATTATTATTATTATTATTATTATTATTATTATTATTATTATTATTATTATTATTATTATTATTATTATTATTATTATTATTATTATTATTATATTCCATTTGCTCTAAACCATAATGTTGCTCATTAGGTGAAAGGAATGTTTGAGTAACTGTGTTATCATATGGTTGTCTTACAAAGAACTACAGATATTTATAGTGTCGCGGCAACGGGCATAAAAGTTTCGGTGCAAATAGATAACAGACGGATAGTGTTTCACGGAGATAAAGAGCTTGCATAAGCAGTTAAAGATAGCGCGAGATAAAGGTCTACCGAAACAAACAAACTGAGATAAATGGAAATTTCTGGTGACGTCCTGATTGATAGAGATTATTCGGTTTCTTTATTGTTCCCGAAATATATAGAATTTATCAATGGGGTATTCCAGAAGGCGACGACTCGCCAAGAGTCAGTCGCGGAAGTCGTAAGCAGTAAACAGTTGTAGAGTGTTGTTTTAACCGGAGCTGATGATGTAATCAGAACGCTGTTTGTTACTGTCATCGACCTTGGTAGATTGTGTTGTATATGTGATATAATGTTGTTACGTGATAATTTATCAGAGTGTATTTCTACGCGCATAAAGAACATTTGGTTAATCTGCAAACTCGACTTTTAATTCTACGAACCTACGAAGTCACAATTGGTATCAGGAGTGGGTTATTACCACCATGGAGGATGCATTGAAAACGATTCTGCAGAAAATGGAAGAAATGAAGACGGCTAACGACAACCTCGCCGCAGAGATGAAAGAAGTGAAGACGGCTAAAGACAACATCACCGAAAAGATGGAAGAAATGATGGCCGAATTGACAACGCAGACGGAAGCGGCAAATAACAACATAGCCGCGAAGATGGAATTGATCAGAGTGTATTCCTACGCAAATAAAGAACATTTGGAATATCTGAAACTCAGACTTTTAATTTTGCGAACCCACGAAGTCACGATATAGAATCGACACATTTATTTGTTTGATTATTCCGTTGAAAATTCATTCAATGACCCAATTTTAGTACCAAATTAAGCAGATTCTTTGTCGCTTTGTCGCTAGATGCGCAGATGTTTATGTTTTGTTTCTAATTACTATTGTTGGCGGCTGTTTTGGACATTTTGTTATAGTTAGTGTGAAAATGAAGTACACATTAAATCAACGACTCTTTCTTGTGAAGTAATACTGGATTACTAATTCAATTACAGCTACTCAAAGGGGTTATCAGAGAGAATTTGGTGTTCGCAATCCTCCCAAAAGAAACATAATATTGATATTGATAAAAAAAAAATTGGAAACAATTGGGTCTCTGGGAGTGAAAAGGGCAAGTATCGTTCATCTAGCCTCCCAGGGTTGTTGATGTACGAGCACGACTGGAGCAGTCACCCAAAAAATCATAAAACGTTTATCGCAGGAGACAGTGTACATCTACTCAATGTGTCAGAGAGCTGCGAGAAGTGTAGGTATAAAGCCATGTAGGGTAATGGCTGCTCATCAACTACACAAACCAGTTAGGGATACAAGATTGAATTATTATCGTTGGTTCCAGACGTTCATTGTGCAAAATCCTGTCACAATATCCATCACGTAGTTCACAGATGAAGCATGGTTCCATTTATTCGGTCATGTGAACTCACAGAACTCACGTCATTGTAAATCCACATATTATCTATGAAGCACTTATGCACCTGGTTAAAATCGGAGTTTGGTGCGCAGTATCCGCACAAAGAATATTGGCGCTAATCTTTTAAGCAGACTGAGAACACTGCAGAGTACCGACTGACTTTCATGGAGTTCGTTGAGCAACTGGACGATGTAGAGCTCAGTCAAGGATATTTTCACCAAGATGGCGCTACATGACATATCAAAGGAATTGATGGAACTAATTGCAAGTTTCTTTGATGACCGGATAATTTCCAGAAACCTGTGGCTACTGAGATCTCCAGATTTGACTTCGCCGGACTTCTTTTTATGGGATTATTAAAAAAGTGTTTGCGCTACATTTTCCCAAACATTGGACGATCTGAAGCATAAAATCACACAAGGGATTCAAGCAGAGTCCTCCAAGGAGTGCCAGTAACATGGAACGACGTGTTGAGTTGTGTCTAATGCAGGATGAGGTACATTTTCAACATTTGCTATAGAGGTAAATGATCTCACAAAATTCCTCTACATTTTAGGTATAGTAAATTGTCGCCAACACAATCCATTTTGAAACAATCAATGAAAAAATGTGCTAGATCTATATAAATCACTCCGTATAATCTTCGCAAAAGTTAAAGGTATATGAAAGGTGGAGCGTACTCTGACTCCAGCGAATTCCAAATTTGCCCCTCCTGCCAGCGCTGCCAAATGTGCTACATGCATCTCACGAGCCTGAGCGGAGAACATTATCGTGATTAATTACGTTCGGATGATTATTTGAAAATGACAGATGCCAATCATATAATAAGAAAGAATTATATTTTCTGACCATGACCGTACAAAAATCCTGTATCGACGCTATTTATAACGCGAGCGATGCACGCTTTATCGTTACATGGCTATGGTTACCCAACATCCATCCATTCAATACAGAGAAGCCTAAAAACAACACCATTCCTTCCACACTACACTTATCTCAATAATAAGTAAATAGTGCAGAATTAAGGACTTCAGTATGTGCAAACGAGTCAAGTAAAAGGAAGCGAGCATTAAATTATTACACTCCAGAATTTGATGTTTTCAACTATTCCACAGCCATACACCTGGGAGAGTTTTAGAAAATCCAAGTACATAGGGCAGTATCGAATATATCATTTACCATTTTTCCACTTGATGTCATTCGGTCTTTTTATTGTTATGTGACACAAAATTAATGAAAGGCGTAATAGAGCTTTTGGAAATTCCTGATATAAAAAATAACTAAACTTTGATTTAGCTTGAACTTGAAATAAATGTGAAATGTGTAGTGTTTAACGCCCGCTTTTACTACATACGGCACTGCAGGCGGTGACACTGATGATATATGAGATGAAGATGGAGCACCGGTGGAATGAGATGGCGGGGGAAACCTGAGATCCCGGAGAAAACCCGCCCAAGCGCCGTGTTGTCCATCACGAATCTCACTTTGCGGTCACCTGGGATCGAACCAGGGCCACCTTGGTGACAGCCAAGAGGTCTAACCACTGAGCCACGGCGCAGCCCTTGAACTTGAAGGTCACTAAACCAATAATTAAGAAAGAAGATAGAATTGTTATCATAATCTTCACTCGTTGATAACTGTAACCTCTCTAAAAATGACATCAGGCGGCAAATTCTATGAGGCCTCTGTCTCTACTACTGGCTCTTCTACCCCTAAACACGTGCTATAAACGTATATAAATGAATAATAAAATAACCCATGAGTCGACAGCACATAGAGGGCCAGAGGCTGCCAACCTCACGCCCACGTACGCAAGGTAGAGGTGAGCGAATATCCAACAGATACAGGAAGGAGATGTGGTCAGAATCTCGTCACCCCCAGCCGGAAGCCCTCAACTTCTTCACGATGCTGAGTGGGCACCATTTCTACAGTCTGATTAAAAAAAAAAAAAAAACAATACACGAAGGTCATCTGCTTCTCCACGTTGGGTAGTACAATGTTGCCTAGCAGCAGATAAAGAAGTAACGCAGATCTCCTTTCATTACCCTCTCAACACTCGAAACATAAACAAGGGTTCAATTTATCTCACCTCAACAAAAACATGCACAGTTAATCTGTATTAGCATCCTCTAAGAACAAAAATTAGTTATTCACACATTCATTGCGTTGTGTGAGTTATTTTAAATAATTGTTGTACTATGTAACTAATATTCCATATTTATCGCTATTGTTGCTAAGCATCGTAAGTTGACTATCACGCACTAGTCCGGTAAGTATTTCTCCATAGCAACACATATAGACGATTCACGTTCTAAAATCTAACATTTATCTTCAAATATATTTATTAATATTTTAGTTAATATCTTAACTACTAGAATTCAGATTGATATAAATATACTTAGTACAGAAAATTACACTTGAGGTATGCACAAAGCGGAATCTCGGCGCAAGCGCCTCGTCTTTTCAAACCTTTCCTCTTTCCGTATACATTAGTATCCCAATATACTACGAGGGCTGTTCAATAAAGAATGATCACAATTTTTTTTGACAACGTACCTTTACTCTTCCTCATAATTTTGATGGTCCTTCTCAAAATAGTTTCCCCCGAATGCGATGCACTTGTCCCAGCGTTTCTGCCAGTCTTTAAAGACATCCTGGAAACCATTTTTGAGAGATCCTTCAAAATCGCCTCCGCAGCCTTCAGCACGGCTTCTCATGGATAATGCCTCCCACAAAGGCTTTTCTTCAAGTTAGGGAATATAAAAAAGTCACATGGTGCTAAAACCGGACTATAGGTAAGCTGACGGATGCACATCACGTTGATTTTAGCAAGATTTTCAGCAACAACATTGGCAATATGCGGCCGCGCATTATCGTTGTGCAGAATCCAGCCTGCTTCATGGAAATGTGGTCTTTTGCGCCTGTTATGGACTTGCAATCTTTTCAGGACATCCCTGTAGTATTCTCCAGTTACTGATGTGTGTGCTGGTACAACATGCTGATAAACCATTACATGAATATCAAAGAATGAGATGACCATAACTTCCCAACAGAAGCAACCGCTTTTGATTTTTGGAAGGTTGGTGATGATTTCTATACTGAGCTTTGCTGTTTGCTCTCAGGATCAAAATGATGTAGCCAAGTTTCATCAGCAGTGATTACGTTTGAAAGAAGCTCCGGATCGTCCTCTAACATAAACTTTAAGTGCACGCAGACCTGCATGCGAATGTCCTTTTGTTCGGGAATAAACAGTCTTGGAACCCATCGCACACAAACAGGTTTCATTTGTAACGGTTCTGTCAACAACATGTGGGTGGCACCCAATGAAATGTTCAGTATTTCAGAGAGTGATTTTAAGGTAATTCTCTGATCCTCTCTCACAATGGCAGCGATTGTGTTTATGTTTTCTTCCGTAAGAGCAGTAACTGGAGTACCGGACAGACCTTCCTTTGAAATTGATTGTCTCCCCTCTTTAAATATTTTAAACGACCTTTGAGCTGCTCTGTAGGGAAGAACAGGCTCTCCATGGGCCTCCTGTAACATTGTATTGGCCTCAACTGAAGATTTGTTGAGACGAATGTAGAACTTCAAAGCCGCATATAGTTCCTCGCGTGTGACCTCCATTGCAGCGGTAGGCGATACTGAAAATGTCTAAACTTGCCTGGTTCTCACAGGCGGGAACCAGGAGTACCAACAATGAAACTACCACAGCGTGTTTGTTTCACATTAAGCCAACGTAATATAATAAGTTTGAATATTTGTGCGAAGAATTATGACCGTAAAATAATTATGATCATTCTTTATTGAGCAGCCCTCGTATATTGAACGCGTTTCGCAAGTTGTCTGAAATGCACACGGCCTTAGCAATTGAGTACGTTGTTAATTTGTTAACAGAATTAACCAGCGTTTCAGCGCAAATTATTAATGCCTCTCAAAGTGAGGTTGTGAAAACGGGCCGGCTTTCTACTCCAGAGCAAAAAGCTATTTGTGAAAGGTGAGTATGATGAATTTGTTAAAAGTACTATTAATCGCAAGGTTCACAGCTTCTTTGAAAGAAACGAGCCACCATAATTACGAAAGGGCTTCAAGCAGTAAACAATTATCCTGCTCAGCCGAGCTTTGGAAAAAGAGTTTCGACAGCATTCTTCGCGAAGTAGGTTTTGAATTTGTGAACAGAAACAGAAAAATTATAATTGTTGAGCGTAAAGATATATTGTTGTGGAGAAAAAATTATAGTCAAAGGTAAGTTCGGAAGTGGAAGTCATTATAGGAACTGGTCCATTGTGAGATATCAATTTGGTTACGTATTTTTTTTATTTGCATTCTAGTAGGTCCTTCAGGTCATTGCCAAAGGTCATTGCCGTGGTTATTTAGCGCTGTGATTTCGCAGACACGCCCATGCTTTAATTTTTAATTTATAAATGAGGTGAGATTATGTGAAGAAATCAAATACTTGGGTAATTGCTGTAAGCTTTTAATCACATTTTAGTTTATAAATGAAAAATATACTACACAGTACAAACACCTTTGCATTTTATATTAACGTAAAAGTTCTGCCACATAAGCTACACATCGATAACAGCAAAGCAATACTTTGCAGAGGAGTTCGTTGACAGTGCACATGTAGGAATAAAATAGTACGAATATTTCCTCCAATCACAGTCACTGGTGGAGTAATTCATTTTCCAGCTTTGTTTACATCTCCTCATAAACTAAGGACAGCGCTGGTATAGCATCCCGTTATTGTGATTAGCTCTTTACTATGTTATAACAGAGCGACCACGAAGATAATGAAACAGCGAATTAACACTGTATGAAGAGCATAAAAGTAGATGGTAGTCAAGCACAAATTTTATAGTGGTCGACTTGACAACTTCCTTCCCCTCATCAGACGGAACGACTGAGAGGTACCTATCATGCTCAGCTGCATGCTTCAAACCGCCACTATCGTACGACAGAAACAACCTGTGGCTTATATGTCTGAAAACAGACGCCGTTGCCACAAATTCTAATACTAAATTTTACACTGCCCTTTTTCATTAACTAAACAAATCGTATTTTGATCAACTTCAAGTTCTCAGTAAATCTGATAGAAGTCCTGGCATCAGTTGCATTAAGTGTATGAATACATAATGATTACACTATCCAAAAAAAGGCCTTTTTTATACTTCGGCGATAAATGTGGGGGATTCTTAAGGGAAAAGATATGCTGATTTTGAAAATAACCACGGAAAGCCCGCCTCGGTAGCGTGGTGGTAGCGTGTCTGCCTCACGTTCAAGAGGTCCCGAGTTCGAATCTCGGACAGGGTGGGTTACTTGGATAAGGTTTTTTTCCGGGTTTTCCCTTATCCTGAAAGACGAATGTTGGGTAACTCTAAGCTCTATGGACCCTAGGCTCATTTGAGCAAAATGTCACGCATTCATTCATCGTCCGATATGACTTAACGTTGGAGGATGTAAATTACAAAAAACCACGGAAATCTCTTACCACGTCAGATTTAAAAGATATGAAGACATTTAGATTTTCAGCTATGAGTTTCCAGATATGCTACATGTATTATTGTGTTGTAATGACATACGGTACAGTACAATATATCATGGTGAATTAAGATTAATTCAGAATGTTGTTTTACATGCAGGTTATAATATTTGGAGTATATTTAAGGGACATAACTGTAACTGGTTAAAAGTGCCTGGTAGCCTGCTTTCCCTTATAAGAATCCCCATTCATTATTGGATCCTTACGATCTTGGTACCTCTTCTCTATGATGAATGCCCCAATGAGACAGTTTCCCTTTTTAAACACTAACATCGCCCAGATTTTCCGAAAAAAAGTGCTTATTTAAATGTTTTGTAAGTTAGCTATGGAAACTTGCCTTGTAGATATGCAAATCCGTCCTTGCCTTAACAAAATTATTCATCAGCCCAAGTTTTATATGTAAAGGAGGAAGAAGAAACTTATCAGGGTGAACCAATGGTATTTGTTTTACATTTTTCTCCCCTGAGACATATTCCTGCAGTTCGCCCCACTTTTGTACCATATAATGTTTTAATATCACGGCTGTCCCACAGACACAGGAAACCACCTTGTAATCCAAGCAGCAAACCAGTTACTTTAAAGTCACCACATGTTTCCAACAATGAACCTCATATTTTAGAACACGTACAATCTTGGCCATAACTTTCATTAAGATCCACAGAATGGAAAACAGAGCAGATGCAATTTCGTTACCATTATGAAATAACCAGTCTTTAAGCTGAAATATGATGAATCTGTAAACAATCACCAGTCATGTGTTTTATGACCAATTCCAAGCATACTCTACCACTGAAGTCTATACAGAAACGTATATTCTCTTCATTGAAAAATATTCATTTAAAATTTCTGATGTCTGTTTTGAAACTCTTTACTCTATGTACCAGGTACAAGTAGTTTCTATTTTTATTAATATATTTATTCATTTACTTACCTTCATTCACTCTTTATATCACTATTTCATTCATTCATTATATCTTTCTCTCTTTCTCTCTTTCTTTCTCTTTCTCTCTTTCTCTCTCTATTTCATTCATTCATTCATTCATCTTTTTTGCGGTCTGGAATCTAGAAGTTCAGGTTCCCCTTTTACAAATTTAAGTTGCGTGCGAAATCGTTCAAGTATAGTTGCTGTATAAAATATATTTTACTTTAAGATTTTCTGGTTGAAATTCAGGATCCTTGGAAGTAGAGGTCCAGTTAAATTGTACTGCATGATTTCATCTTTAAATTTTTAAGTACCCGCATAAGTAATCGTGTGGGACAAGGTGGCAACCTATGACACGCATGTTGCCGTCACTTAACGGAACTCGTTTTCGACTACGTATACCTAAAATATGTAAAAACTGTGACGCGATGGGCCATATTTCACTGGAAAGCATGCTTTGAGACACTGAATCGAAAAATAAGCATTCTTAGAGAAAAGGTTAGCGTGCTCCAAAACGAATAGTTGGTTCCATTCCAAATTTGGAGTTTAAGTGCAATGTCTTCCAAAGAAATGATGCAAATATTTTCCAGAATATGTCCTGCCCCCCACAAACTACCGTTCACATGGAAATGTTTTCCAAAATGTTAATTTTCTCCAAACTTATACAAGGATGTAATTAAAATACCATATTAAACACATTTTGTTGACCAATGATTTGTATATCTTGGATTTTCTCTAAAGCTTTTTTCATTGTCAATGTCTTCTGCATCACTTTTAAACTTAAGCCATGGGTAAAATCATACTTAAAAATTGAAGAGAACATTATTTACCTCAATATATATATATATATATATATATATATATATATATATATATATATATATTGGTGGAGTTAGTCATGTCGAGACATTCCTTGCTACTGGTTAGGACTTTCCTATACTTTTCTAAAAATGGGAAGTGGAAATCTCTCCTCCCATTCTATCTACATGGCAACTTAAAGAAAGGAATTTGTGCAAATTTTTGTCTTGGTTAACTTGAGGTAGCGAGAGAAATAAGTCGTTTAGAGAATAATGTGGTATAGAATGTGTAGCAAAACTTGTGTGAAAGTAACATAGATTCTTTTAGATGAGCTAATCACACAGGGGAGAGACAGAAAAATGAACATTCTAGCATTCTTCAAACCCGCCTCTCGGAGTGACTGACGCTAGCACGTGCGTTTATCGGTGTTGGTGACATATTTGTTTATATTACTTTTATCGCTGACCTTACTTTGAACTGGATATGTCGTGCATCGCACCGCCGATGGTGCCGAAAGTATTAGCCAATTAGGGTAAAGGGGAACGCAGGAGCGCGCGGAAGGATACATGTCAGCAGGGAAAGGTTACTTGAAACAAATTTAGTAACAATGCATAATTATTTCCTTCTGCTTGGCCTTAATGTTTAGAACTCCTAGCTATTACTTATTTTAACACTTTCGACATAATCTTTATTACTAAGAGCGCAAGTCGATTCTTATCTTTTGTGCGATAGCTTTCAGCTCGTATGAACATTTTAGTACAGTCAGCTTATCTGTTATGAAAATAAAACTGGATTTATTACAAAGCTGTTGTTTAGAAGGTGTATTCAGGTGTATTCTACCTCAGATTAACCTCTACGTACAGGACGAGATTTAATGTATCAATTCATTATCCGGAGTTAAGTCAGAGGCAAGTTGCATATGTTGGCCTAAACAGCAGGTATTTTATTGAGCACAGGATAGAAACAGCCACCTCATTACGTAATTATTGCTGCTCTTGCCATTATACTGCACTCGAAATAATATCTAACCACCGCGCCGGCCGCCACCGGATTTGTTCAAACAGATTGGTTCAGTTAATTTTCATGTTTAAAAGGGTGGGCTGTAGGAGAGGGAGTGGGGAAGGGGCGGTTTTCCATTGATCGAGCCCTCCTCGGCTCAGTTCGGGCGTGCTCGGCGAAACGCGCGATCCTTGTCACCACACAGTATGTGTAGTCCTGCTGATTGTTCCAGCGGTAATTGGGTACTGACTGCCTGTTTCAGAAACTGCAATATAAACTCACTCCTCGCTGGTATCATAGCAACGCTGCATCTTCATTCTAAGCCACGCATACAATAAAACAAACTCAACTTTCTACATTTGCCACTAGTTACCTACAAATATTGCGTTCCACACAAAAATTCTTGAATTCATTTGATCGGGAGTATATTTTTAGAACCCCTGAATGACTTTAAGAAAAAATTCGTGCGCGTCTGTGAACAGGGTCCATGCAAATCTATTCTAATTACACAAAAATAAATAAATACTAAATTTGGTATTTAACTTCATATGTTCCAAAAATACGACACGCAACTTTTCAGAAAAATTCCCTTACGGACTACCCTTTCATGTCTGATTATCGCTATTTACTTTGAATATTAAACGAGATGTGTGTTGTGCAGGTATTTCTGTAAATTTTATCTAAAATTAGGTAGACGGAAAAATAAACATTCGTAAGAACACTGCGTATACACAGGTGACTAAAAAGTGTGCAAAAATGCCTATAACCCCCTGTTGCAACTCTAAGAAGTTGTATTTTTTAGAAAAGCTGCAAGATCATGTCCACATTTATTTATTTATGTATTTATTTATGTATTTATGTATGTATTTATGTATTTCTTTATGTATTTCTTCATGTATTTCTTCATGTATTTATTTATTTATTTATTTATTTATTTATTTATTTATTTATTTATTTATTTATTTATTTATTTATTTATTTATTTATTTATTTATTTATTTATTTATTTATTTATTTATTTATTTATTTATTTATTTATTTATTTATTTATTTATTTATTTATTTATTTATTTATTTATTTATTTATTTATTTATTTATTTATTTATTTATTTATTTACTTACTTATTTATTTATTATTCATTTTTATTTACTTATTTCTTTACCTATTATTTATTTACTTGCTTATTATTTATTTACTTATTTACTTATTTATTTACTTATTTACTAATTTATTTATTCATTTATTTATTTATAGTTTAGTCCTCCAACGTTGAGTAATATCGGACGATGAATGAATGGATGAAATTATGCTCAAATGAGTCCGGGGTCCATGGGCCTTAGAGTTACCAGACATTCGTCTTTCAGGATAAGGGAAAACCCCGGATAAAACCTTATCCAGGTAACTCACCCTAACTGAGATTCGAACTCGGGACCTTTAGAACGTGAGGCAGACACGCTATTATCTACGCTACTGAGGTAGGCAACATGTCCTCAGATTAATTTGATTAAATAAAGAGGGTGAGGCTTTTTTTTCTTTCTTTCTAAATGGCATTTTTTTTTCTGCACCCCTCCTCTCAGAACGGACAAATACTCTTTCAAATCGCAATTTTAATTTATTAGGACTTTACTGCATGTGTACTGAGCAAATAAAAATGAATTATCATGTCAAATTCACTAGGTTTTAAATAACATTACAGTGCGGACGATCATTCTGTGCCAGTGAAGACCGTGTGCGCAGTCGGTTTAGAATCCAATTGCTGAGCCTACACTCTCGGTCATGCGCAGTACACTGAAATGGCCAGTATCGTGGAGAAGTTTGACCGGATAACTTCTAACGCTTCGGTGCCGATACGTTAAGATTTTAAAGTTTCAGAAATTGTGATTCTGAATCACACTGGTGATTAACGTTTTGTTTGTGTGCATGTGTGGGCTTTTATATATTTTCTTATTTAGATTCAAAGCAAACCTGGTGAAAAAAGCACTTCACATACTAACCGCGAAGTTATTAACAATGCCAATCTATTCTGAAACGGGAAGCAATTTCTGCCTATATACTAGTAACATGCAAGGGAGGCTGATGCGGCAACAAAAGTATCTGAGAGAAAATTTCGTAAAATAATTAAAGAAGGGGAGAAATGTGAGGCACGAGTGACCTCCTTTGAAACATCTGGAAAGTACATCGTGTAACAGAAACAATCACCCTCATTGATGACTTTGATAGGTGTGTAATTCGACAAACAATTTATAATTTGTATATTCAGGAGAAAATTGTTTCCACTGTCAAAATTTGGGACTCCTGAAACATCAAGATTCCATTAACTTTAAAGGGAGAAGCACTAGTTTAAAGACTCTTATGTGGCATAGGTTTCAAGTGGAAGAAAACAAGGAACTGGGCCTTTGTTATAGGAAATATATATTAGAAAATGGCGCGTGTCATATTTACGTGCCATGAAAAGACTTGGAGACGAAGGAAGGTCGGTTATTTATGTAGATGAAACATATCATCATACGAGAATCGGCTAACTCACTTCCATGAGCTACAAGCCACAAAGGCATGATCCCAGATGTTTATTTTCCTATAAATTAAAACATTTGTGAAAGCAAAGAAGTAAAACAGTAAAGAAGATCTGTTGTTTCTCAGTGGCTAAGATGAGGAAGTGCTCATATATCTTAAGATGTGCGTTTTAGTAAAGACGAGTCTGTGAAATATGTCTTTGCTGCATTGTCTTCCATCTTCTAGCGCTAGCAGAAGATGCAAGTGACGCTTGGTCATAGACTCTCTCCAGTGCGCGAAGAAAGTAGGTCACCGGCACAGAACTATCGTCGCTACTGTACAATAGGCTACGTCAATGTGTGGTTTTGGATTTAAAAAATACAGACAAAAGGACAACAATGCTTACTTTATTGCATAATCTCCCTGAGAGTAGTCATAGCACAGCTTACAGATAGCGAATCGAAATACTAATGATGATCGGATATAGTGATAGGAGGACTAAGAAGAGGTTTATATCTCGTTTAATGAAATGCATCCAGAACGAAGTGTCACTCATTCTACGATAAGCAAAATTTTGAAGAATTTCAATGAAACTGGAAGTGTTCTGTATAGATGGTGATAGAGCGCTTGACGTTTTATTATCAGTGGAAAAAAACACGTTTATCTACTCGCCAGAACACTATAGAAGGCAGGTGGTGAATGCCTAAATCATGAATTTCCAGGATGATGGATTAGTAGAAGAGGAAGTGTTGAATGGCCGTCTAGATCTTCTGAGTTGAACCCCTTAGGCCCGGCTGCATAAAAATCGCTAACTGTAGTTCATTTATAATCGAAGATCAAAATTGAACTAAGTTTACGAACCCGCGTGGGTTGTAAAATGCTGATCTCAGATCAGATGAACGTCATTTAGTACTGATCTGAGATGACAAAAACAAGTGCGGCAACATCGCCAAACATGTTGCAATTTTCATGTTGCATCGAAATTATTCGAGAAGTATCGGAATTATTCGACTCTGTTTAATTCATGTTCACAGAGTAGCCAATCTAGACATAACAAAAACTAAATAAATCTTTCGCTTTATGGTTATTTATCCTAGAAATAAGGTTATTTTAAATAAACAGTATAACAATTTACTCCATATTGAAACAGTATTTATGAAAAGTTAATCATTCCTTTACTTTATATCCATTGTATGCCCAATGTATATCCTTTTCATTTTCGTCCGTTTACAATACTGTGAGCTGGCAAATATAAACAAAAAATGGGAGATAAGTGAAGTTTTAAGTTACAAATTATTACATTTGTATATAAAAAAAGAAGTTCAAGCAAAAGAGAAGATGCGTTCCGCTAATTTTTAATCTCACATAACCCTTCTTGTTTCATGCGTTTCCACAGTCATCCTGATGAAATGAGGTCATAAAGCTGCAATCTCCCTTGTAACTTTGTGTATTGATCTAAACGCAGTCCCTTTATTTATATTAAATATATCCCCAATCACCATTTGGAAACTTTCAGTTGCATAGAACCGTAATGTATGCAGGATCATAAATATTGGATTGAGTGCATAATTCCTCAGGGTTTGTGTTCTTAACTGTACATGTAGCCTATGCTCCAGTTCAAATTCATGCTTTGATAGTCGAAGTCTCATTTTGAATTTTCTGTCATTTAGTTCTGTGATGGGATTTCCTCTATGTTGGAAAACACGAGGAGACCTTCCAAATTGAAAATTCTAATCATCAAAGATATCAGAGTAATCTGAATTCTGAAAATAATAAAAATGTATAGGTTATGAACACAAACAATGCATCTTTAACATACATTTGTGAAATAAAGAGGCTAATTACTTATACAAGTAACCACAATAAATGCTATATTTACTATTTATTTAAAGCTGCGCTACTTATCTATTCTCAGAAATTATTGTGCAAATTCTGCAGTTCGGCTGATCTAAGTTCAATCAAGTTAACTGGAGAAAATTTACTAGCTAGGTTTGATCTTAGATCAAGAGGCCATGAACTTAGATCAATGTTTATACAACTAAAATTGTAAATTCAGCTTGACTGAAGATCATTTTCATATGCTTGAACTTAAATTATCTTTTATGCAACCGGGCCTTAGAATTCTTCTTGTGGGGATATTTGAAGTGGAGGGTTTACAAGGATCGACCAAGAGATCTTGAAGGGCGAAAGCGAAGAATTGTGCAAGAAATGAGCTGAACAAGCGAACAGTATTGCTGGAGTCATTAACTAAATTCATTGTTTGGCATTGTTTGACAGTAAATGGAGGCCATTTTGAGCACCTTTTGAAGTGAATTCATTATGTGTTACAACACAGATTTCAATTTCATGTGCTGTAATACGTCTTAAAAATTTAAATTTCAGTTCAAAAATGCATCTACCTGTACGTTCTTAGACCTTAGAGATCCCCCCCCCCCCAAGTTGCCATTCAAAATAGGTCATGCCCTATTCATAATCATAGTAATATGAAGGCATGTTGATATCTTACAGCTTTTCTAAAAACTATCACTTCACTAGATTATAACAACAAAATTACAAGCATTGTTGCATACTTTTTACTCACACCATACAATAGCAAATGACAAAAGAAAGAGACTGTCATGTAAATGTCACACCATTTTATTTTTCCAGTAAGAATTTATATTTATACGCATGTGTAGTTCACTTTAAACCAAATGCTCTAGTTACAAAACATTAAAAATATATATTTAGCATTTTAATTACTTTACAAAAAGGGAAGTTTACAACGGAGGAAACTGCAATAAAACTTTATGTTTTTCCAACAGTTTTGTTTATAAAAGTTTGATAGGATGTAACTTCCTTGTAGTATAAATCGCAGTTCTACTCGTAAATTTATTGTTATTTTCTTTCTCATGTCTGTATTCAATGTTCAGTTATCGGATGGGTCATATCAGGCAATGAATTAATCGAATGGGCAAATTGATATCCTTATGCGTCTACAGTCCAGAAAACCTAGCTACCAAACGAATGAAACTCCAGAAGTAACTTTTTAGGAGCAATTCACTCCAACTGGAACTCGAACTTGAACGCTAGCCTAAAAACAGAGATTCGGTCAATGTTTACGTTATTACGTTAAAGGCGGAGATTCTGCTCTTGCCGCTTTCACTCTCATCCCACCCTTTCCCTTCCAACTCTCCCACCACTTTCTCATTTCCCATTCAATCGTCCAAACCTCTTCTCTTTCTATCCTCTGTGCAATTTAAGGCAATAAGACCTTTTGAAGATCAGTGATAAAACTGCTTCTTCTGCGGGTTCTAATCTGTGTGGTCTCAATTTCATACGAAATAAGATTAGCGTTGATTCTATTATACTTTTTGGAGGGAGGGAGGGTTAGAAGGCACAATTCCGGCTGGGATGGGGTTAATTGTTCCAAGACTCGTGGCTCAAGGGACTGCGGGGTCGAGTGTCGCCGAGCTATGGTGTTTACAAAAGCGTGTGTATGTATAGTTTTTTCAAAACCTGACATCTCTGCTCCACTCTACCGTCAAGAGCAGCGCTAGTGCTTACAAGGTGTGTAGCTGCAAAAGGTAAAGGAACGCGAAGACTGGCTACAATGCCTCTCGTCCTTTTTATATAGGGACTTTTATTGGCTAGTGGAAAAGGAGAGCTGCTCCCTTTGAAATTTTTTATGTTTTGGCAAAATGTATATATACATATAAGTAAAAGTACAAAAGCGACTTGAAAAATGGATATCACACACAAACGCAAGGAAAGCGTCAGTAGAATGAAGTGAAATGTATAGTGTTCAACGCACGCTTTTACTACATGCAGCATCGCAGGCGGTGACATTGATGATACATGAAATGCAGATGGAGCACTGGTGGAATGAGATGGCGAGGGAAACAGGAGATCCCGGAGAAAACCCACCCAGCGCCGTGTTGTCCACCACAGATCCTACTTCACCTTTGATCAAACCCGGGCTACCTTGATGGCAGTCGAGCGGTCTAAACACTCAAGCACGGCGGGGCCATCAATAGTGTGTTCAACAGTGTACAAACTTGCAAGAGCTATACATTTGATGGTAATGATTGACTTAAATAGTAAAGGAATAGATATTTATAAAACATTTATTTAATGAAAATATTATTAAGAATAACATTTGTAGGTAACATTATGTCCATACAATTATGTATTTTTATTAAACTATCCTTTGATATTTTATATTTGTTATTAAGAGTAAGTATTACATTAAGAATTAGAAAAAGCTAAATCAATATGAGCAGAATAATGTATAGCTAAAAATAGACCTGTTATAATTTGAATAATTAAACATAAACCTAAAAGGGAACCAAAATTTCATCATTCCAAAACAGTGAGTAATAAGGTTTTAGTGTTTATATTTTTTCGCACATAGAGAAAGTATACCACCATAACGCAATACTTTGGTCTCCTGAAATGAAAACATAAAAAATGAGCGCATGAAAAGGACATCGAAAATGAAATGTGAATAAATTCTAAAGTTGTTATTTTTGTTCAGCATCCAAGAAGCACCAACTCGACAAACGGCACAACTTTTATTAAAAAATTGTTACTTATTTAATTTTCTTATTTTCGTATGGATTTTAGTACATTAGCATGATAAATATATAATGATGTACCATATTTTGTGCATATAGCATATAAAATGTTATTTATTTGAATTCAATTTTGTGTAATTGGAACTGTTAAACCATACCTACTGAAAATTGAGGGTTTAATAATATACCATGAATATTTTTCTTCTTTTAATTTACGTCCTCCAACGTTAATTCATATTGGACGGTGAATGAATTGGATAAAATGATGCTCAAACGAGTCCAGGTCCATAGAGCTTAGAGTTACCCGACATTCATCTTGCACTATAAGGGAAAACCCCAGAAGAAACCTTATCCTGGTAACTCACCCTGACCGAGATTCCAACTCGGGACCTCTTGAACGTGATGCAGAAACGCTAACATCTACGTTACCGAGGTGGGCGACCGTGAATATCCAATCACTTTTGTGATATTAGCCATTTCTCATATATTTGATGATATTGGTTTCTATATTTTTAGATATTTTACACCTTTTCAAGTATTGTCTGTAATCATTTGTTTTTCATAGTCTTGTAGAGAGAGAACTTCACAACTACCACATGGCAATCCACATTTTAATGTTACCAGTTCGCTTCAGCCTTCTGTATCTTCTTCCTACCTACAAAATGTAGGTAGATCAACACAAAGAAGCATAACCTCATGTATGAATAGTTTATAGATTTGATTAAAACATACAGCAGTGAACAGAGAAATTAACGAGAGTGTAAAACAAGATGTTTTAACTCTTCGCTCTGAGATTAGTTGTTTACCTTAGGGTAAGTAATTAATGTAGCACATAACCTATAATGTACTCTTAAAAGGACTGAAATAAGTCATGCAGTGAGCATAATGTCAACAAGTATGACCATTTTTGCACAAAGCAGGACTCTCTCCCTATCTCCTCTCTCTGTCTCTCTCTCTCTTTCTTCTCTCGAACACAATTCTGTTTTATGCAAATAATTAATCCATAATTAGTGTGCATTCCTTGAAAACGAAAGGAAAATGGAGAGGTATGGTTAATTTTATTATACTTCCGAATTATTTATTGATAGGGTACCCCAGATCTAAAGCAGGGTCCTTAATTGCTTTCTGATTTGGAAGGAAAACGGAAATAATTAGCAAGCATAACAAGCTCACATTACTTTTGCCCTCCACTGTAATGTGGTGGTCTGTCTCACACTCAACAAGTCCAATTTCGAATCTTGGTCAAGGTGAGTTATGTCTTCAAGGTTGTTTACCAGAGTTTTCCTCTATCCTATAAGATTAATGTCGGGTAAGTCTAACCTTTATAAACTCTGGGCTCATTTGAGCATCATTTCACTCATTTCATTCATCGTCCAATAGGAATTAACGTTGGAGGACGTAAATTGGAAAAAAGAATAACTGTTACATTTATAACTACTATTGATGTGTTTGTGTTTTGTTTTCATAGACTTGGTAAACTACAAGCTGAAAGAAATTTCCCAAAAAGTATACAAAGAAGATGTCGACAAAGTTAACTCTCTGATAGGTAACTGTACCCATTTGACGATATAATTATTTATACAGTCTGGAAAAGAAGAATTCAAAAAACACATCACAACTTTCTCTTTGTGCAGAGTAGGATTGTCCTTCAATACACAGGAATGTTCAATCCACGATCATTAAACACGCACCCAGCGTAATAGCATAAGCTCGTATAAAATGGTTTCTCAACGTATAATACGTATAAGTATGTTATGGTACTCTGAAAATACCAATCACCAAGCAACGGTATAATAAAGGTAACACTTTAATAGCCCTTTAAATTACCTAACAAACTTCACAACAGTCTTAAACGATCAAGAAGTAAATAGCAAAAATTGACAAAACATATTTAAAAACCAAACATTACCCTCAAAAGCTACCTATCCCCTCAATAACAAAATATCAAAACGAAATCTAATTCTGTAAGCGATCAGAATAACCAGAAGTGCAGTTACTTACCTTAGAAACTGCTGCATGTCTTTAGAAAGAATTTACCTAAGTTATTTAGCGAGGCAAAAACAGATGAAGAACAGGTAACTTAGCTAGGCAGCTACTCTCAGTAGCGAACTTCGATGTGAGACCGAAACACCACCTGGAAAACAAACAAACGAAGTGCAGGCAGCGCTCATATCCTTACACAGCCTTTACCTGATGTAACCGCGAAATACAAGTCAAATTGGTAGGCTGCTAACACCTTTTTATTACGTTTTTCATGTCTTCCGTTATCATTATTTTTAGCAAAAGTGAGACAGGAGCGGGAGGGTAGAGAATCGATAGTGAGGGAGAAGTTGAGTTGAATCTTGCAAACATGTGACTGCATATACATATAATTAAAGTAAAATCAAGGCATTCTTTGTTATTTTGAAAAAAAAGAAAAAAAAACACAAATGAATTCTGGATAATAGAAAACAAAAAGTAGTTCTTTAATTTTCTGTTTGTATTTTTTGACTTGGTAATGTTGCAATGTAAAGGCATTGGCAACTTGGTGTATAAAACACGTCCAAATAATAAGCTACAAAGCAGGGGAGCCATTTGAAGTGGAAAATGGTTTTAGTATTTCTGAGTTTTTATATTCGGTTTGACTTTCGTACAAGGAGTTCTTATTCCATTAGTATAGTGCCTCCTAGAGTTCAGAAAAGCACGAAAATAAAGGAAGAAAAGAAAGAAATGTCGCTAAGTGTCCATACTGTAAGGTACCTAAATTACTTGTCCAAATACAGAGCCTCCAATAACACGCGTGGCTGCATTATATGACGTTTACTGACTTGAAAATAGTTGTTTCTAACGTCTTCGTGGTAGCAAAGAGGCTGATACGTTGTGAGCGCACGTGTTTTAATGTTGCACAAAAATAATTAACCTTATTACTCAAAATCATCGTGTATATTTCCTATCTGAAAACCAACTTTCGTAAAGAACTGAGGCTGTGATTTATGGGCAGCGTCCCTGCTGTCCGTGAGCCTCACAGAGGATTACTTCGTAATCTTGTGAACAGCTTTATTAACAAAATGCCTATATCAGTTAAGAAACCGAAAGTGAATCGCCATATTCCTACATAGAGAAAATGAAGAAGAAATCAGAGAACAGATAAAACGAAGGCGAATGAAATATCTGAGAAAGCTGTCGCCAATAAAGTGCAAGTTTTCGGAATTAGAAATTCGATAACCTCACTTTGCAATGCTGTCGCCAATAAAGTGCAAGTTTTCGGAATTAGAAATCCGATAGCCTCAGTTTGCAATGCTGTCGCCAATAAAGTGCAAGTTTTCGGAATTAGAAATTCGATAACCTCACTTTGCAATGCTGTCGCCAATAAAGTGCAAGTTTTCGGGATTAGAAATCCGATAGCCTCAGTTTGCAATGCTGTCGCCAATAAAGTGCAAGTTTTCGGAATTAGAAATCCGATAGCCTCAATTTGCAATGCTTTCGCCAATAAAGTGCAAGTTTTCGGGGTTAGAAATTCCATAGCCTCACTTTGCAATGCTGTCGCCAATAAAGTGCAAGTTTTCGGAATTAGAAATTCGATAACCTCACTTTGCAATGCTGTCGCCAATAAAGTGCAAGTTTTCGGAATTAGAAATCCGATAGCCTCAGTTTGCAATGCTGTCGCCAATAAAGTGCAAGTTTTCGGAATTAGAAATTCGATAACCTCACTTTGCAATGCTGTCGCCAATAAAGTGCAAGTTTTCGGGTTTAGAAATCCGATAGCCTCAGTTTGCAATGCTGTCGCCAATAAAGTGCAAGTTTTCGGAATTAGAAATCCGATAGCCTCAATTTGCAATGCTTTCGCCAATAAAGTGCAAGTTTTCGGGGTTAGAAATTCCATAGCCTCACTTTGCAATGCTGTCGCCAATAAAGTGCAAGTTTTCGGAATTAGAAATTCGATAACCTCACTTTGCAATGCTGTCGCCAATAAAGTGCAAGTTTTCGGAATTAGAAATCCGATAGCCTCAGTTTGCAATGCTGTCGCCAATAAAGTGCAAGTTTTCGGAATTAGAAATTCGATAACCTCACTTTGCAATGCTGTCGCCAATAAAGTGCAAGTTTTCGGGATTAGAAATCCGATAGCCTCAGTTTGCAATGCTGTCGCCAATAAAGTGCAAGTTTTCGGAATTAGAAATCCGATAGCCTCAATTTGCAATGCTTTCGCCAATAAAGTGCAAGTTTTCGGGGTTAGAAATTCCATAGCCTCACTTTGCAATGCTGTCGCTAATAAAGTGCAAGTTTTCGGAATTAGAAATTCGATACTCTTACGTTAAGCTTTTAAAATTAAAACTCAATATTGTAGGAATTGCAAGCGCATGATATGCTGATTGGAATCAATTTGTGTAATTAAGTGTATATCTTTAAACAGTTAATACAAACTTTCTCTAAATGATGTGAGAGATATGTGACAAGGTCATCAATTTGTAATGTTTATTTCGTATTTGTTCATATATTTGGTAATTTGTTCTGGATTGTTCTAGAAAAAGTAATTTGTATAAAATAGAATGTAAAACTGGGTAGGTTACAGAATGACACAACTTACGTATTAGTGTTCCTATTGCTTATTTTAATAATGTGGTTACTTAATGTTGTCATGTGGACCAATAGGATACAAATAATTTAGATTTTCTAGAAACCTCGTGCACAGAGATTCAAGAATATGTAGATAATTTGGCGTCATTCTGCACAAAATCACCTTCATGAAAACGCGTGTTTTCTTTGGTGTATTCTGCAAGTCTTCAGAAATTTAAAGTGCAACAATATAACAATAATTGTTTTACGAAAGGACAAAAGCTACGAACATTGTAGTATGCTATATTAATAATTTTGCTGAATAAATTCCAAGAATTTTGAAGAACTGAAAATGTGTTATATTTTCTACCATAACAGCATAAAAATAATTTTCACTCCGATACTACGGCCAGAGATAAGACTCCTTACTCCAGAGCGCCGAGGCAGCAAATACAAGAATTCAATCAGATCGACACAAAAGGAGAGAGTAATTAACCATCTCATCCTCGCTCCTTAAGCACAAATTTTACTGTTGCAAGTTCCATCGTTTATGACAAGGTATATAGTTATTATAAATCTAATTGTTTTTCTCATTGAAGATCAACGCGCTTCAATTTAAGGAGTTATAAATATTTCTCCATCGCCGAACAACAGCATGCCTTCTGGTATCAAAAGGATTTCCTTAGGCAGGCCCTGCGTCCAGAAGAAGGCTCTATAGTTATAATGCAGAGCTTTATAAAGCTTTAGATATATAAAACCTGTGTTCTCACACAGTATAAGTATTTATTTTTCTGCAATATTTGTTATTTAAAGCTTTTATACGCTGAGTAAATGAATCATTTGTAAAGATGTAATGTGCAGTGTGGAAGGAATTAAATTTTATCGACAAAGTGGGCTAACGATTTTCTGGTATGGTGGACCGTGCTGTAATAAATTAAAACTTATTCACGTATATCTGTTCATACAATTGGGCAACGATTAGGGTTTGTCGGTTAAGTGTAGAATGTCTATAAAGTCCCTTCCAATATAACTTCTGCTCTATTTCCTCTACAATTAAGAGCTAAATCTTAGAGTAATTTTAGCGTGCTACTTGATAACGCTTTAAAATATGTGCGTGTGACGGAGTGGAAACTATAGCTTGTAAATATACAGCTGGTGCCAAATGCCACAATTTAACATACACGACTTCCAATGGAGTAACCGGTGATTATAATTGTTAATAATAACTATGATAGACAGAACAAGGTTTTTAAAGACAGTGTATCCAAAGTAGGCTCCTTGTCAGGAATAATATAACATATATTTAGGTTTCTGGTGGCTATGAGATGGTTTTAGTGTTCTCTTCTCTTGTGTGGCCTAGATAAAACCACGAATATTAATTCAGAATTTTAAATGCTATAAAATTTTAACAAATAACAAATAATATGTCGAAAAATATTAATATCCCAGTTGGTATAAATTTGTATACTTTAACGAGTTTTATATTTTATATGTGGTAAGTTTTACCTATATGTTACAGTTTACGGCTTGTGCAAAGAAATCTAGAATGGTGTCTGAGAGTATACCCAGAAAAGTAAACACGTGTGCTTCATTTGTCATTTAAGTATCTTAAGAATCTGTTATTTTAATTAATATCCTTAATGCAATTTTTAAAAAATTAAAATGTTTGAAAACGCTGGTATATTAAGGGCAGTATCAAGGAATTTTGTACAACTTCATGTGGAGTCTAAGTGCCAAATTTTATATTTGAACAAAACATTTCGTTTTTGAATTATTCTGTTCAGATATAAAACAAAATTTCAAAGTCACTAAATAGCTACCATTATGCATATTTGAACTTCGCTAAACCTGTGTGTTCTCTTAATTGCTTTGCACGTACGGAGAAATTACAGTGAAAATATTTTTGCAAATGTTCATCACGATTAAAACTATACTCGTAAGCTTTCCAATGCTAGTTTGTATAATAATGGACAGAGAAAATCATGCGGATGTAAAATACCAGAGATTTTCAACCATTGCTCTTGCGGTTAGGCAAGGAGACCATAAAAGTAATCAGTAGGGCCCGGAAGTTGTTGACCTAAAAATTATCTAAAAATGAGCTATAAAATGCCCTTAAAATATAAAAAATGTGCATAAAATGTAAGAAATGACCTAACAAAAATTAACAATCTCTTTCATAATAATAAATTAATAACTGTCACAGACAAATAATGAATATATGCTTCGAATAACCGAATTTTAAAATTAAAGTTGTTAGTAAATAATGCAATTATTGCTACTAAATAATAAATAAGTTCAAAGTTCATCAGGTCATTTTCAATTTTATAAAATATGAAAAAATAAGTTACTGTACCCATTACCCAAAACATGCATTACTTAGCGTTGCAGTACACTACCATGGTCATCTTCAAGTTATCAAAAGTAAAGCAACGGCGGTGGTCAGCTAAAACTGATTTATGCTTTGAGAAACTTCTCTCCACTTCCACAGGCGTTATAGATACATATTTGAAAAACACTATGTCACTGCTTGTTAATTCCTGTTCAAAAATACCAGTTGTGAAGTTTTCTCCTGACAAGATATCGGCAATTGGACAAACTGTTTGTTATCCTTAATTTTTGTCCAACACAAATTTTAGTTTTATCTAATTTTGTCTTCAATCTCACCTTTTACAATTTGTATACTCTCTTGCGCAATCCTCCCTAACTCAATAGACTTATCCGATGTCATGCCACGTTCTTCAAGCCGAGTAGTGGTATCCAACAAACATGTCAAATTTTTAATTAATGAAAGATAATTTACCTTTGATTTGAGTATCCGGAAACAGATCCTGTGAGCTCTCAATTGCCTTAGAATCTACCCTAACAAAGCTATTCACCACTTCTCTCAGTATTTCAAAATTGTCACATGCAGATGCACACACACTCACACACATTTATATATAACCCATGGGTCAGGGTCAGTTCGGCCACGGGAATGAAACTCGGGCCTCCCGAATGTGGGCTACAGATGAAAATGCCCAATAAATTCCTGAAAAAGAAAGAAAATGGCCGGAAATGCATCTAAATGTTAAAAAATGACTATTACAAAATGTAAAAAATGCATTTTGATTATATATATATTTGTTCCAGAATGCACTTAATTTCTATAAGCATCGTCTACGATTACCCAGAAAAAAGATGACTTTTCATCAAAATCCGGGCCCTAGTAATCAAAAAATATTGGATCGGTAATATGTTCTGTTGCACGGTGCTGTTTCAAGTTGAAGCTGTAATATTTTCTTCTCGGTCTATCTCGGGTACGCGTGCGTATTAATCAATGAAAGCATGACACCAATTCTGACTTCAAAGCTTTTAATGAACAGTATACACTCTAGCAGAGAAGATGCCGATCAATGAAAATTACTATATGAATGTCCGGTGCTAAAGAATTTGATGCTTTTACCAAGCGATCAGGCCAGAAGCGTCTAAGATTATACCCAGAATGTGCTTTTAAGCATAAAAAAGTCCTGTAATGACCTTCCATTTGTTAATGACCCTAGGACCCCCAATACTAGTCCAATGTTGCCACCTCATTTCTACTTTTACTCAATTTGCTACTTTATAACCCAAAGCCTGTCTATAAATTTTCAAAGAATCCTTTCTCACATTCCAAGAATCCAAAACTAGCTTGGCATATCTAATCTGGCAACCTTTAATGGGGCTATCGTAAACTTTCGGATCACTTCTACGAATTCGCCTGAAAATCAGCCGTAGCTAAATGCCGTAATTAATGTCATTTTATTCCGAGCCAAAATGTACTCAATAGTATATTGTCAAACCTAAAACCCCTTAAAATTTAACCCAAATTCACAAAAAGTCATATTGATTGTATTATAAGTTCAAAATTTTCAATGGATCCGTAATTTATGCATCAAAATAAAGAAAATGCACTTTCATGAAATTAATTAACATTACATTTTAGGAACCTCTGTGTGGCCTGGCACAATGAATTTTACCTAAAGGTTTCGCTTCTCACCGAATGCGCAGGCGTGCATATCCAGCCGAGGGGCCCACGTATAGGACTTGTGCCCAGTAAGCATAGTAAGAAAATTGAGGAATTGCTATCAGTAGCCACGGCAACTTATATTTCGGCTAGGGAAGCACAATGCTGACCACATTAACTACCCTCATCTTATGTATAATCACTTAACTCTACCGTGTGAATGTGAGCGTGAGGACAACATTCGGATTGGCCGGTCCAGGCTGATCAGGTCTGTCGTGCAGTAATTATTGATGTTTACAAATGAATTTTAATTAAAGAGCATACAATGGTGTGCCTATCATGAAAAATATTGATATCATTTCTTAATCATTCAGTCATCAGTCATTTAGGATTTTTCATCAACCAAAGAAACACTTCTAAACGTTGTCCATTCTACTTCAGCCAATAAAGGATGCGACGGAAATTTAAAATAAACAAGCAAGAGAGCTTTGAGTAGAAAAGAATAGAATTTTTGTCTTGAATAAGTGCTAAAAACCATATAAAGACAACATTGGCAGTAATTCATCCCATTGGTATGATCTTGAATCACATTTATATTACGAAACTGTTGATTTACTTTACTCAGTGGAAAAGAAACTAAATTTGCCTAATATTCGGGCTCTAGTTATAACCATAGAGGTATAAGGGATCGAAGACGAAACGTATAACTTAGAGAGACTTCGATATCCAAACCAAAGAGAGGATGCTGCTATTTCCCTTCTATGACTTCAGCCTCCTGTATCCACTTTTATCTATAACGAAATCTGTAATGTAAGTTATGCAAAATAGTACTTACAATAATGCTTTTGATTAATTGTTTGCGGAAGAAACATAACAGTAAACGATAACCTTAGTCAAAGTCACGTGAATATAGAACAGTTTTTCCCTTTATAATTGTAACTACATAAGGTCTGTCTATTTTTAACATTAATGAATGGTGGCAAACAAATAGAGGATAGTTGAAGTAAAAGACTATTTATACAAGAATATTGAAAAACTTGAAAAACTACTGTTGTTTACAAATGATTTTCCGGCATCTTTCCGTCTTGTAACACTTTCCCAGTTTTATTACCTATCACATAGGGTTATGAATGTTCTGGTTACTGCACAGATTACTGCACAGATTTGAAGAATGTTGTTCCTCCTTTTAAGGATAAAGTTCTATGGGTGGTCTGAATTTGACCTTACTTCTTAAAATATATTTTGATAACCGATAAGCGTCTCTCAGTTGGCTTCCAACTTTGTAAAGTACATGTTACACCAAACCAGCAACTCAAAGCCTTCCCAGACTTAAATAACTTGTTTTGATGGTTGCCATGGAACCAAATTCTGCATCATATCATCCACTAGCAGGAAATATTCCTCGGAATACAGCGATGAAAACTCCCCTTGATCTCTGGCGTATTGCCTCTGGGTTAAAAGAATCATTTTGTAGGTTCCCGCATTACACGGATGTTGGAGTGGTTGCCTATATAGGCAGGCTGTCCCTTTTCTCTGCCGCTCATTCTTTTCAACTCGCGAGAGACTGCACATATTTCTCCAATTTTTGACAGATGCTCGTCTTACGCACACTGCGGGAGAAAGCTGTGAGGGTTAAGATGACAGCTGCAGGAGGGTAGTTGAATACAGTGCCGCACTGTCAATCTATCTGCGTAGTTTCTTCATATCTTCAGCGCTGACTTACGAGGAAGTTTAAAAATGGCGTAGGAATAGTAAGGCTTTTTTGTCACAGTATAATAATACTGACAAACAAACATTGCAAAAAAAAAAAAAAAAAAATAGAATAAATCAGAACTGCATTATCATTTTGCAGTAATTCATAATATAATCAGAAAAGAAGCTATAACTCTTGGTATGGAATTTTGTTACTTACATGGAAAATAAATTAACACTTTTATACAAATATGTTAAAGTGCACCACAATAGGAACTTAAAAATGTAAACCCTTAAAAATAAATTGGCATTAAAAGTAATGTCTGAAAACTAGTTAAGTTTAATACCAAACGACCAAAATGATCCCACATTTTGTCTCAAATTTCAGAGTAAATATTTAAGTGAAAATGCCTGATTGAATTTTAATTATTAGCTGATTTAAAGGGATGATTTAATGACCAGTTTTATGATAAAATTTAAAAAAAAGGTTTTCCTGGATTATACTGGTTTAATTTTCAGTATCTGATCTTTTAATTATTAAAAGATATATAACTTATTCTTGAAAAAAAGTAAATTAAAACCTGGCATGTCATATATTGGGCCTATACCAAACACTAGAACAAAATCACCAGACAAGTGTCTTAAGCGCCCTTGCATATAAGGTCACGAACAATGGGGTGTGCAATTTAAAAACTTTACTTTTCGTAAACAGCAAATAGTAATTTTTGAGAATTAACAGGAGCTTTGCTAAGATGAAAGAAACAAAAACTGAGAATATATGGAAAATATTCTGGAATCAATTTTCTCTAAACGTTAAATCAAACAAGTTGCAAAATTTTAAAACCAGATAATTTTACCTTTGAATCTAAATCATGGAGTATACAAAAAATATTTGAAGCACCAGAAATTCATAAAAAGTAATGAGGAAAGCACAAATATTATTGTGGCATGAAATGGATAAAAGTACAACTTTAGACCACTTTTGAAGACTCATTTATCCTTAAAGTCGAAGTGTTGAGCAGTAAAACTATAATATGGGAAAAGGTATGTGCCGTTAGTTAAAATAACAAGTATCTGTTTTTCAGGTATTTCGCTTGGAGTCAATATCATTAAAGAAGGTAAAACATTTTACTGTATAAGTCGAAACATTGTAATATCTAAATACTATCTTACAGATTTATTTTAACACTTGAGACACATTTTGATGTGCGACTAGAGCATATTAGATTCCCGGCGATGGGGGTGGGGATTTTTCTAGAGTCTGGAAGTATGAATGAGTGTGCGAATGTGTACGTTATATAATGATTAAAACCAACGAATACGAGTTAACACCTTCCATATGTTTCAAAGGAGAACGGTCTCCGACATGACCATTGGAGTTAAAGGCTGGGTATAAATGTAAAAAAGGAGCATATAAATATATTGCAAACCATATAAAGATGAACTATTTCAATAGGCTGAAACTTCTGAAGCAATAATGGGATACACGTGCAACTTTGGGAAATATAATACACAATTGGGGGATTATATTTAACTATTTACATCTTAGAGAAAATGTTGGAACTGTCGTCCACCAGCATCTATACATGTTTGCACTCGTCTCACCATATTCTGTGAAGTTTTACGGAGGTGATATGGAATTGAGAGAAGGTTATGTCCAGCAAGATGGAGCAGCTTGCCATACATGTAATGACACCATAGAAGTTGTAACCAGTTTCTTTGGTAATGGAATAATCTCAAAAGGTCCTTGGCCTCTCATATCCCCTGAACTAACCTCACCGGATTTTGTTTTCTTGTGCGGGGGGGGGGGGGGTATCTAAAAATAGAGTGTACAAGAATAGGCCACGAACAATTGATGTTCTCAAGGAATCCATTCGAACCGAAATAAGTAACATTGGCGAGGATACTCTCCATAAAACTTTAGAGAGTATGAGACGAGTGCAAGCATGTATAGGTGCTGGTGGAGGACACTTCCAACATTTACTCTGAGATGTAAATAGTTGCACGTTTGTCCTATTATTGGTTCAAAAGTTATGGCCTATTGAAGTGGTTTAGGTTTATATGGATCGCACTAATAACAATTTTTAGTGTATTAAATGTAGTAAAATCTAATACTCTCTTAATGAATTATAAATTGTAAACGTTATACATTTAAATTTGCATTCCTTCAGTTTTTAATTTGTTATGGCAAAATATATCATCTGTTTAGGTAAATGCCTCCTTGGTATGTCTCACACTCCCAAGCTGGTTTATCATTTTTGATCTGTTGTGTATTATTATAAAGCAGACAATTATTTCGTTTCTAATGATGTATGCCTAATCTGTTTAACCACATCTCTTTAAGCCTCGGCACTTGCCAGCTAGAGTGATATGACTAAAAGTTACAGATTTCTCCACTACCCACTGTATGGCGCTGGCTGCTGACCCATCTACAAGCCTGTTCCAGCGTACAACTGCAATGTGTTGACATTACAAACGCAGAACTTTCGAAGCAGTAGTTTACAGTTTAGGAATTTAGGTTTTTCAAACACTTCTGTTGTCGCAGAAGCAATGCACCTTAATATCACAGGAATATGATATGATGTTTGCATATCAGTTCACTTAGTAGTTCTGAATGCTTTCAGTTCTCTGCATACACGAATTAAGAACAATGCTGCATTGCTGGCATTATGTATTCCTCTAGGCTTTTTCTCACACCTACTTTAGGTAGCTCAGTTACAGCAGTTTTTATAAATTTCTCTATAACTGCCAAAAGAGAAAAAAACTCTGGAGACGGGTAATAGATCGTGGAGTTTTCGTCCCTTTTGAATATTGGATTTACAAGGGATGCTGTACACTTGGCAGTAGACACTTTAGTAGTACAGGTGACACAAAGAATTCGGCTGCTATCTTTTTAACTATAAAACCTCCTATATATGCCAGTGATAAGTGGACTGTTGCATGAAACGAGGCTGTCTAGGAAGAAAAGAAAAAAAAACTAAGTAAGTAAGCAGTTAAAAGCAGTTTAATAATATACGTTAGTGGGTCTTATAAGACAGAAATTCACATTACATTTAATGTTATTCAATTCGCCCAATATTGCGATTATTGTGTCTGGAAGCTGTGATGCAGTGTACAATGGTGTCTGTTATCAATAATTGAGCTGATTTATGAAAATAATTTGTTTCATAATAAAGTAATCTTTCTTCATTTTCTTGTTGCTTATTTACAAATCCTTTGTGCCTTTTATTTGCTCCCCACAATTTACATCTCAAGGTGTTACTCTCCCTTTCCAATCTCTTTAATTTGGAAATTATGTCTTCCTCAGTATGAATTGCAACGCAGTTATAAGTACGTGCATCTGTGACATGATCCAGCTCATTAACATCAGCAGCACTGTTAACACGTTCTCTGATGGAACTGCGTCTTCGTTTTCTGCTTTCTGTGTGTAAGCGTATTTTTGAAATTTGTCACCTTGGTGTTGCTTGTTTCACTAATTTATAATGTGGGTAGTTCGAAAAAATGCTTGGAATACTTGCTGTTTTTAGCAGTTTAATTTTACAGCCTGGCTTAGTCGTCCTCAGTAAAATGCAAACTGCACACGACTGTTGAAGTAGATTTATCATTTACTACCAAATTAGAGCGCGATATATCTTTCAGCCATTGTTTACATAGTTCCTCTACTGGAAATTCATGGAAACGGATCTCTTTTGATTTTACTTTCTTACTTTTACAGAAGGGTACGTAACAATACACCATCTGAAATATAAAGTATTGAGCTCATAATTGCTGCTATGCTGTTTGTTGTACTTATTGCTACTACTGCTGTTATAATTGTGATAATAATGATGATAGAAAATAATAAATATAAAATAATATAATACGTAATTCTTACATTTGGAGAATTGCTATGTATGGTTCGGAGACCTGGACTTTGGAAAAACGGAGAGCTTTGCAATATAGTGCTGTCTATTGTAAATTTTTTACTATAAAGCTGTCATGGAAAATCTACCTTCTAGATAATGAACTGCAACCATTTACGGCGCAACAGTAAAAGAAATAATAGTACACAATGACATGTTGTGCTCATATTTATGATTACTTATATTATCTCTTATTTATACCCAGTTTTCTTATTGTCTCTTATTTGTGCCCAGTTTTCTTGTTCGCTTACTTTAGATTGGTGTCAACAGCACTTCATATAAAATTCACTTTCAATACTAATTGAGACCATAAAACTTGTTCAACTGTCACCACAAAATTAAATGTCGGCAAGGCCACTTAGGGATCAGCTTTGAGAGCTTCAAGCGGCAAAAAAGGCAAACACCGCTCGGTCGCTTAAATGCGTAGGAATCCGACTGAGTACCGAGGCTTTAAGAAATGTGAGCGGCTATGGTTTAACTCAGTATTAAGTTATAAACAAATGGGAAATACATGTTTTTCGGTGGTTGACCATTTTGCATACGATTTATTGTGCAAAATAGCCGCTGTTAATATTATTACATGGAACCATGCCGCCACTGATATGGAGTGAATGCCGGCGTAAAAGTCTTCCGTCAGACTTGTTGACAGCAATAGCTCAGAACGAGAAATATCAACTGAAGTACAAAGATTAACATTACACGAATTATGTTAGCAAATAACACACGTAATAAAGTTTGAGTAAGTCAAACTCTCAATATAATTTCTAATTACAAATAGGAAGCCATAATGGGACCTGAAGCTACGAGAAAGTATACGCTATATAAAACTATTATAGGTACTAGAAAATCAACATTTATATATGTAAAAAGCTTATCATTCAAAACAAAGGCAAATACTGAATTCTATTATTAATGCACTCAGCCTGAAAAGGAAACTACCACTATCCTTATCTTTGTTAATAGAAACCTCTCAGATAACGCACGGATTACTCCATATAGATATAACATCTATCATTTGTCCAACGCATTATATTGGCTGAATGATGTGTTCATTGGTGCTTAGCACACGTACGAGAAGCGCGCCAGTACCCCTGTCACTGTTTCGAGAATAATCAGTGCGTTATCTGACGTTTGTATTAACAAAGATATAGCCAGTGTAACCTTATGAGCAGCACGATTATACGTAATGAGCGCCATCTCCCACATCCACAAAGAGCTGGCGAGTGATGTCCATAAGCTACTTGCAAGCCTAGGACTGTGGGAGCTTCTACGTGTCTCTGTAATCCATCTGCTTGCGGTCTGTAGCCTTCTGTGGTTCCTTCACTTCATGCTTCCTCCCGGAATGAGGTGAGGGTGTTAGCCATGTAAGAATTGCAATTGCAGGACCTGTAACTTATTACGTATTATAGGAAGGTAACAGGAAAGTGATAAACCAAACGCACTTTTACTCTTTAACATCTACTTTAAAGGCGCATTTGTAAACATGATAGCATTACATCTCATTTTTATAAATTATAAAATCAAAAGTGCTGCCTTGCGAGTAAATATATACAATGAATTGAGGAGAAACCTGTGAAAATTTAAATTTGCAAGCACTTTTTTAAATTGAAACAGAATCATATAAAGTCTATGCTGGTAGGATTAACAACCTGTAATAAGTTTTGCAATTAAAAATTAATCCTTTAAACTAATAACGTCGGCCTTTGGTTACAGGATGAAAGAGGCAAATTTTAAATGAAGAAGGCAATGAAAGACAAAAGAGAGGCATGGAACGAATGTATAGTGGTAACGTCGATTCTGTGATTTTTGTTCCTTGCTCGTCTTTTGTTCTGCCACTGTTGAATGAAACATTCCATAACACCGTGTGCGAAACTGAATTACATCGCAAAACGCTGTGAAAATAGAAAAAAGTAACGCGGCGAAAAGTTTGAACATGAATTCTCTGTTAATATTTAATGGGCGAGTCGCAGCTGATGAGAACCCCACATAAACAATAGTTGCCAAGCGAGAGTTATCGATTTTGGTTGTGGGGGCGATTCAGGTAGATGACGCTGGGGTAAACACCAAGATCCTATATAATTCCATGCCTTTGGTCGATTGGGAGGGGGAGTGTTGTTTAATGGGGAACCCAGCCATTAGAGTTCATCATAAATGGTGTTTACTGACGGAATGAATGCTCGGGGAATAAGTATTGGATTCTGACTTCGTCGTCCTGATTTTAAGGACTCCATTCACAATATTGCTGCTGTGAATTCCTTGTGCGAGTCCTTAATTGAGTTTCGTTTTCGGTGGCTTAACGACCTATGCCGAGAGGCGAGATTTCACAATGGCTTATGATCGCGATTATGAACCCCGAGACCGTTACAATAGAACTGCGGCTATTGTGGTATTCGGCTCAAGGCATGCCCTCTAAGGTTTAGGTTTTGTTAACCTTTTCCGAATTAACGGCTCTTTCTAATATTCTGAGCCTAAAAATCTAACCTGTTATTTTACAGCTGTCTCTACCCATTCTTAAAAAAGAATAAGAGAAAAAAGACATTCTCGAAAAATTTTGTTCTATTTACTTCACTCAGTAAAGATAAATGTTTTCAGAATTGCCTTTATTATATATTCTTATAGACGCAGTGGACATAGAAGCATAGAAGAATACAGTAAGGATTAAGTGGTAGTCAATTTTTTCAAGAACTGGTCGCTAAGCTAATTATTTTATAGTTAATTTTCTTATATGATCACGAGAAAAGAAAACAGTGGAAAGCAATATCTCAAAAATCCTTAAAGAAACGACTTGACAAGCATTGCGATTTAGCGTTATCTGAATCTTGTAAGTTTGTCTTTGTCTTTCTTATGAATAGCAGTTATTCATGACTTAAAAATCTAAAAACTTAGTCATTATCTGTTAACCTTCAAACCCAGAGGTCCCACGTTCCATTAATGGCTAGAGGGTTGGCATTTTTCTTCATCTAGATTATTCCCATGTTTCTCCAGTACCGCAGAGTGCCTAGTACCGCACGTGTCTGTATCTCGTAGTTGCCGATAGATAGTAGAAGCTCATGGTGTGTATTTAGACAAACAGCTACCATTGTTACCCTTGGAAAGTTTTCCATACTCTTTGACCGTTGAATCAGAAGTTATTGTTCAGATAAGTCGTTAGTGAACTGAAGCTGTGCTGTTAATAATCTGCTGACATTGCTGCTGCCTTGTCCGGTGAAGAACTAATTAAGTATTTGTACTCATATTATTTGGTATTAAGTAGACTACACAAATACAAAATACATTGTCGGTTTAAAAAATGCGGGCCGTGCTATGACGTTATATATACGTACGTGAGAGTTGCTCAGTACCGTACGACAACAATTTTCCCATTACCGTACACGAAGGTATACTTTTATCCCCTGAACTTACACTGACATTAGATTAATTTTTGTTTATAGGCATTCCTGTCAACATGGAGGCCAAAAAGAAATAAAAAAGGTTAGAATAAAATATGAAACTAGCAAGAAAGAATGTGATAGAAAGATCAATGAGCCTGGAAGTAGCAATATATATTGCTGAAACATTAACATCGACTCTGTATAAGTTGATGTTGCAGCAAAAGCCACAAAAACAGAAGAACAAACCAATAGCAAAGGGATGCAGGACTGACATTAATAAAACTATAAATAGAGAACCTAGCTCTAACTCTGTGCCAACAGAAACTGTAAATAGTGAGGAGCCTTAGAAGAGTAAAAGAAAATTAAATTTTGGATCCAAGACCAGTGTTGATTGAAGGTTCTAACAGAGTGTATCATTTGCTTAGAAATCATAGACGAGGCTTGAGTTCGGTGTGTATCATGCAAGGGTTGGACACATTGAATGTACAGAGCAAGAGAACAATGATTTCTATAGATGTGATCACTGTTTAAACAAATGTTTCATTAGTTGTAAGACATTTTTATTTTGTTGTGATAATCTCCGGAGAACCTTCTTGAAAAATATATTATCATGCTACCGTGTTCTGTTTTTATCTCAAAAATACAATAATTATGATTAGAATAATTATCTTGTGATATATTATGCAGTTCCTTTTAGTTTATTTATAAATATGTATTTATTTGCGTCTTTCCGATACTGGGAAACACTTTTTGAGATGCGCAGTTATCGCTAATATTTACTTTAGTTATTAAAAGTCAACATCACTCGCGTTCATGAATGTTCATTACTAACGCTGTTTCTGTATGTTATTAGCTTCATGATAATAGTAACACGCTACTTGTTCTCCATTGCATTTTCTTTGAATTTTGAAAAAAAAAAAGTTAGGTGTGCAGTACTGGGCGCATCTCCCCTTAGTATGTAAATTTAATGTAACAACTAAGCCAATACAAACCCAAATATTGACACTGTAAGCGAAAGAACATCATTGATATTCAGCAATTTTTCCTTTCTTCTCTCTTTAACTGCCCTCTTAAACCACTACGTCGTGTGAGGGTATTCTTGTTCCTCTTAACCCTTATGCTCGTAGGCGGCGGATTAAGGAGCGAAATCTCCGTGAGAGAGGGAATCCAGATGGGTGATCAGCTCAATGCCTGGTATGAGAATGAGGGACGTGGATGACAGAATGAGGGACGTGGATGACAGAATGAAGGTAAGATGAAATGATGGGAAATATATGACGGAGCAATTGGTGGACTGCTGGCGGGGGAAACCGGAGGACCTAGAGAAAAAAACACCCCAGCGTCGTGTTTTCCACCACAAATTGCACTTTGCGGTCGCCTGGGATCGAACCCAGGCGGCCTTGGTGATAGCCAAGAGATCTAACCGTTTTGCCACGGCGCGGTGAGCAATTGTCTAAAGAGTAAAAATATATGGCAAGTGCTACATGAAACATTAAAAAATGAATAAATAAGCAACTGTGAATTCTCACGCTTCAGTGCTATTTGCACAGAGGTTAATTTTAACATCACCGTTAAAATTTAGATTATTTAAAATAAAAAACGGCAATTAAATCCTGACCCTAAAATGGTCGAAAATGTTTTTGTAAAAAAGTTTAAAAGGCTATTTTTTTTCGAAACTCTCTTGCAATTACGAATCTAATTTCCTGAAGTAAACCTCATACGAATAAGTTTTACACAAAACAGAGCTACCTCTACAATTTAAAAAATTAAATAAAAAGTAAATGTATCCTAGAGAGATCAAGAAGAATTATACATTTTAATAGTCTGCAAAGACTTTTGTACGAGTTCCATCATAAATGCAAGTAGCTTAGTATGGAAATCTCCATAAACAAAACAAAAATGTCAACAATTATTAAAGAGCCTTTGAGTAAATTAGAACTTCAAAACAAAATGGTAGAGCAGGTTATGTATTTAAATTATTTGGGCGTTAATATTACCTGTGAGGGAGACTTGGCCCAGGAAATCAACTATCAGGTAGTAAGAGCAATAAAAATACTTGGATGTGTTAATGAATTAGTATGTACGAATAAATATATGAGACAAGAAACAAAGGCAGGAGTTCGACCAGTCATGACGTATGTCTTGGAAACATAAGCAGAGATCACAAGAAATGAGAATTATGGAAACAACTGAAATGAAGTTGCTATTTGTGTGTGTGTGTGTGTGTGTGTGTGTGTGTGTGTGTGTGTGTGTGTGTGTGTGTATGTGTGTGTGTAATATACGTCCTCCAAAGTAAACTCATATCGGACGATGAATGGAATGGGTGAAATGATGCTCAAATGAGTCCAGGGTCCATAGAGCTTAGAGAGTTACCCGACATTCGTCTTTCAGGATAAGGAAAACCCCCGGAAAAACCTTATCCAGGTTAGTCAACCTGACCAAGATCCGAACTTGGCACCTCTTGAACGTGAGGCAGACACGCTACCAGCACGCTACCATGGCTGGCTGAAGATGCTAAGGAGAATAGCTGAAAATACACTGTATTACATAGTAACAAATGAAAAAATTAGGGAGTTGTGTAAGATCCAACCTGTGATTGAATGGGTGAAAAGAAGAAAGGAGTGGAATGCACACGTATCCAGGATATGCCTAACATAAAAAGAAGAAGAAGGAGATTAAGAAGAATACACTTCTTGAATACTCACTTAAAAATTTAAAGCAAAACCCTATTTTAGGTGTATAAATAAGTAGTCTAATAATCACTTAAAAATTACTGGAAAGTAGCATTTTTTGTGAGATTCGGAAATTAAATATTTTAGTGGAATTCACTGTTCCTTCTGCCCACGATAGTGAGAAATGAAATTTGTTTTACACTCAAATGATATTCGTTACCCACTATCGTTCTTCTTACCGAAACTTATTTCTCCATCTAATTAATTTTAGTAAGATTAATCTTTACACAAATACTTACATTATAGATAAAAAGAAAACAGAGATATTAAACTATGAAGAACTCAACATTTTCTTATGGATTTAATATGCCATACACTTTCCTACAGTTGTGGGAAATAACAGATTTCCGACAGGAGTTTAAATAATGGTTTATTGAACAATTTAAACTATTATTGAGGGATATCTCGGAAATGGTACATTAACATAGACCATAGATTTGAAATAAATTGTAATTTTAAAGTGATTAATTTTTGTTTTTGTTTTTTTGTTTAAAGAGATCTACTTCTTTTGTCCATCACTTAACGTTTGCCACATATTCAGGATTATACAAAACAGCTGCCGAATAATGTGGACTTTCCAGGCTATTTCTAGAAAATTCCAGATAAACATAGTATTTGATATGTAAATGTCTTAATAATATATTTATATAACGTATTTTAATAAAATTTTAAGAAAATGTTGCATGTTGCAGTGCTCTGTTGTGAAGAGAGTATGTTTAAAATCTCTGTCTCACATATTTAGGATGTGAATGCCAAGTTTAATATTGATTAAACGTTACTCTTATGAATTATACTTTTCAAAAGCATGACAACGATTTCAAAAAATTCTCTCCTCTTATTCTATTTCTCTGTTGCGCAACAGACCAAACCTGTTCTCTCCATCCTCCCACTTCTGCCCATAAGAGTGTCATGAGTAGGATATAATACTGGAGGGTGGGACGTGGTTAATGCACCCCCAGTAACTGAACCTTGGTAACCTGTAGCACCCCTGTTGGCTCACCAGACACTATGAGGCAGAACACACCCTTAACCACTCTAGGGGAGAAAAAGTAAATGTTAGTGCAGTGAACTGAATCCGGGTCTTCCTCTTGGTAAATAGCTGCACTATCTCCTTTTATTTGGCGGCTTCAAAAGTAATGTTCTGTATAGAAGCGAAAATACAACATTTTCAGTAGAATTTATATTTTCTTTACCCAAAAATACGTGGTAGAAACAATAAAGATATGAGAGTAACCAATGTTGCACGCATCGGCATTATGTTGACATTTTCATCATTATTGTTTAATCTTATGGATATATACCGAAATATAACTCACAGTAAATGGTTACAGAATAATAGAAAGCCGAAAATATAACAGAGCATTACACTTTATTAACATCTACAAGCACTTGTTTCAAATTGAACTATATGGCAGCAGAATGCATTTTACTTGAGCCACGCCAAATTGAACCAACTGTTAACACTTATCGAATCATTAATATTCATGACGCATTAATGTTATCTGTTGCATACTTAATGACAAAATTATTTTAGCATCTCTGGTGAAGCAACATGCATTACATATTGATACAACGTTTTCATCCTACAGCACAAAACCTTTCTGTTCTGCCTTCAGTTCAATCTCCGTTCTGTTAATGGGAGTGATTTGTGTAACAGCTGACCATTTCCCTAGTGGTACACTGTTCATTAGTTGAGCCAGTTACCATACCCTAAATATATGTATTTGATTTTATATCACGCCAATTTCCGAAATATTTTTCCTCTGCTTAATACTCAATGGAGTTAAAATTTCTAGTACACTTAAACTAGGAAGCACCAAGTGTAAGCAGATAACAAGTAAAACGTATTTACTTCCTCTACTATATATTCAAGTTTGAGGAAGTTTCACTTTTCTATCCAAAAATTTGATAGATATTTCACATGTTTTGAGGCCCACTGTACCCCATTCCACACAAGTGCGAATGCCAAATTGAACACTTTATCGATATAAAAATGTTCCCGATTCAGTCGTCCTATACGTAAACATATTGATTTCACTTATGGCTTTTTCCATTCGTATTATAGAGCGTGTTCCCACATCAGCGTATAGTTTCTGGAAGTTATAGGTCATAAACGTGCATGAGTCGCAGGTAAGTTCGGTGCCTATTACAGAGATGTAAGGATATACAAAGTACAGTATATTAGGTTTTTGGTTCGTTAAGTGTCGATTAAATCAAAATATGTTATTACGATTCGTAAAAGAGTTAATCAAAAAGCTTTTATGGAATTCAATTAAAATGGTACTGAAGCAATACGAGTGGTACTTAAGCAATGAAAATTCAAGTCCGTTCTTATAGTAAACTGAAACAGTATGACTTTTCACGAAACAAAACATATATTTCATTTACTTAATACGCAATTGTAGGCAACTATTACACTTCGTAATAAAAACTATTTATGTATCTTTCTTGGTGTTTTTTGGGTAAAACAATAAGCTGAACATGTTTTCCTTCTTTTATTAGCAGTGTCGTTAATTTTGTAAATATAATTATTTTATGTTTAATTAATGTTACTGTACTTTTCTAATTTACAGCTTTTTTCTGAAAATCGTAGTAGTATAGGAAATTACTGGTAGATGGCATTGAATTTTTACATTAGTTAATTTAATATACATCGACATTTTTAAAAATCCTATTCAGATATATCGAATATATTGATATAGGTCGACTTATTTTTCAAAATAAAATCTTTCTGTTTGCCATTTTCAGTTGCAGTTCTATGGTTATATTTGACTGTAATCCTCTTTAAATGAAACATAACAGTATCATTTTCTGTTTCTTACGAAGCTTATTTCGGTGTACCAGAGGGAGACCAAGATATTGCATGGGCTCCTCACGAATCGTGCGGAAGCTCTAGGGTTGGCTACGTGAAACAACCAACCATCATGGTATCTACTTTTTATATAGTTGAAATTACACACTACAGACCTACCAAAAATATAAGACATGTTCAATATCCTAGCATACTATTATGTGTTTCAAATGGGAAGGGCTCTGGAGTCCAGCTAATCAGATGCCGTATCACATTCAACGTTGCCAGCTTGTTACCCCACTTCCTTTATATTTCCCTCTCTCTCGCACACTCATACAACGTGCAGGTCTGCTTGGCGCAGAGTAAGGGTAAGAAAATTATATTTTGCAAACTTTTACAATGATGCAGTTGCCAAAATCAAAATTGGAAAAAGCATTTTTGCAAACTATGTATATTTTAAAATACTATAACTATAATTATAGTTTATGAATTACCTATTTTTGTAATCCAATGAAAATGCCAGTGGCTTATCCATATCGCTCTCAAAGTCACTTCCCTTAAGAGACAATTGGTCATTGGCACAGTCTTCATTGTCTGAGTCTTGCATATTTATGATTACACATTCCAAAACCATGTCACGTATTTCTTTCTTAAAATCGTCTTCTTGAAGGTTTTCTGTATGCCTCACACAGTTTTCCCAGTCCTATTGTGTTAACTTCTCTATTTCTTCGTAAACAAGTCGTTTAACGTCCGTCAGTTTAAATGTATTATTTATTTTTGTAATTCCTCTTTTTATTTGAGCCCACACCAACTCAATTGGATTATATTGGCAGTGGTAAGCTGGAAGGCGTATTACCTCGTGTCCCGTTTCAATTGCAAGTTGATCCAGCTTATACACTTTTTCCGTGATTTTAAACGGAAGTACTCTTAGCAATAACTCATTTTAGTTTCTGTTTCCGAAATTTTTTTTGAAGAACGCGTACACCTTAAAAATAACACTTCTAGCCTGACTTCGCAATACCTACCTTTTTGACTCGCCACTAAATTCACCGCAAGGAGCCATTGTACTATTTAACTCTTATTCTACTGTTGTGTAAAGAACAACTGAATGATATTGATCTGAACTCTTCACATTAAATAAACACTTCTTATCCAGCATTCATTCATAAACATAAACATACAGCATTTCACAGGCTAACAGGAAATGAAGTGTTTGCTCTTTCTCGAATTTAACACCTTGACTTATTCACAGTAATTTTTTCATCCGTCTTGTCAGTAGTTTAAATGTCAGTTCTGAGTAATTAAAATTATATGTACTACATACACATGAACCACTTTGAACTCTCTAGAGTAAATAGAGATTACGAACCATTCATAAACACAGATATAATGTGACCAGACACGTTCTGCCAGGCCAGCAGGAAATTTATTGTTTCTTCTCGCTCGAACTGGATTATTCAAAGTAATTCTTTTATCACGTCATGTCAAACATTTACGTTTCAGTTCTGAGTAATTACAAATATACATACACGCATACATGCCAACCAATAAATACATTCGTATGGTGCTTACGTCGCGATTTATTGTTATAATACAAGTAATAGTGCTTTATTTATTTGTATCAGAGAAACTGAGCTAAATATATGGGGTTTTCATGGTTATGTTCGATACATTACTCTCTATCTTCCACATGGATCAGTTTTGGCGAAATCTGAATTTTTGTCTTAGCGCGAATAGTATTTCATACAGATTGATTAGGTTGGCGCTCGTCACACACCACTTAGCGGGAATGCAATACGACAACACTGCAGAACTACGATTGGCTGCTCACCTAGTAGCGCTCAAGGACACACACCTTCCCATTTGAAACAGATAATAGAATATTAAGGTTATGGAAAGATGGTATCAGGGACGTTGTGACCTACGTAAGGGACAACAGCTAGTGCAGAGGGATCAAAACAAAAATGGAACAACCGTTCTCGTGTCTGTTTTTGAATGAATGTATTGTACTGATTTTCAGTGTGTTTCAGTATTATATGCGCCTATGTAAACCTACAGTACCATAATGGGTTGTGCGAGAGTCGGCTGGCAAGTCTCGGACCTCACAAAGAGATGACGCCACTGGGCCAGTTTCACGTATAGCAGAATATAATTTAACTCCAGACTAGCTTGTATCCATAGTTCAAGTTAATAGCTTGTTTAGCTTTTGAATGATAGCATTTTAAACAAGTGTAGGGGTTTCACGAAAATGGAAATTTGGAAAAACAATGCCGTTCATATACAATGATTAAAAGATTCTTGCAGAGTTTAAAATGGGACGTACGATCATTATAAATAAGCGTCACTCTAGACGCCCTATGGGAGTCAAAACTCCAGATATCTTTGAAAAAAAATTAATCGTTTAGTACTAGAAGACCGCAGAGCAAAAGTTGTTTGAGATAGCGGAGGTGGAGGTAACATTTTAAGTAATGTTTTGGCCTTTCACAAGGCCTGTGCAAGATGGGTGCCACGTTTGTTGACACTTGATCAAAAGTTGCAAAGAAACACCGTTTCTGTTAAGAATTTGGAGCTCTACTGTAGAAATTCCAGTGAACTTTTGGGACGGCTTATTACTACGCATGCAACTTGGAAACATCACTACACTTCAGAAAGTAAGTCAAAGTCAGGTGAACCAGAAGGAAAGAAAGAAAGGCAAAATCAATATGGTCAGCTAACAAGGTTATGGCTTGAGCCTTTTAGGATGGACAGGGAATTATTTTTGTTGATTAGTTGGAAAAGAGTAAACGTATCAAGCTTACTGCAACACTTGAGTGATGTAAAATAAAAAAGGACCTCATTTGGCCAAGAAACAAATCTTGTTTGTTCACGACACTGTTCCGGCTTGTTGTTCAGTCATTGCAATGGGAAAAATGTGCAAATTAAAGTACGAATTGCTTGAACGTCCACCCTGTTCGCAAGATCTAGCACCTGTTCCCGAATTTCAAACGATTTCTTGCAGACGAAGATTTCACAGCACGAGAAGGTCATTGATGTGGACACAGAAAAAAGTTTTACGAAGCTTTGCAAGGCATAGCGGATGAAAATAAAATTGATGTTTCCGTGGTGAAATTCCTACTACGACAAAAGGTGGAATTAACCAGTGAATTACGAAGTATAAATACTAAGCGCTCAAATTCGCCTCATGTTTGACTTGTTGTAAACAAACTACCAGGGTGATAGTGTGGCAGGTTAGTGAATGATAGTAATAAAGGTGAATGCAATGCAATAGTTAAATGCAATTAAGTCATATACCAGTGGTGATAGGGTAAATATGGTAATGTAATGCTTAGAGATGCTAATTAGTTGTGTAAACTAATTTTCTAGTGAGCAATGAATGAAGCAGTCGCAAAATCCACGTTTAAAACCTTAGATAGTAAGTTGGAGATTATTAATGTAAATTTATATACAAAATGGGGGAAAATTGATATAAAAGGAATGCATTTCAGACCCAATAATGCAAAACCGAGGTGGAGAAACATGTACAGTACAGGAAAGAGGGTAAATTTAGTGGAATTAAAAGGAAGCGCACGGATAATTTAAACATGTCACTGTGCTTTTAGAAATGGCAGAAATGATTTGCAGATGACCTAGAATATTTATGCGATATAGTTCAAAAACCAAAATATCATTTCCACCTAAAATCACAGTCCAGCGTTCCTAATACATGCCACTGCTTGGTCAAGCAGCAAAACTACTACAATACACTCCTTCTGAGAAGGTTGGTAACATACATCTGAACCTGCAAGGACAGTATATATGGAACCAAGTGTACCTACATAAAGGTACTGAGGCGAAACCAAGTAGTCCTTCTTAATGTCATGATTCCATAGTAGAGGTATTTTACCATCTGTCATGTCATATGGATTGCCTTTTCTAAAAAAGGGGACGACGGTTCGGGAACGACTTGTACGATATCTGTACAAAACGGGAAATAAGGTACAGAAATATAAAAACTGCTGATTTTAGCTGCCCAACAGTTGTATAAATTGTTCCATACAGCTCTAACAGTCCAAAGTACTATACCCTTTTCGCATATATAAAATAACAGCACGACATATCCCTACTAAACTCCAATCACACAGGGCCGATCCCAGGTGACCGCAAAGTGAGATTTGTGATGGACAACACGGCGCTGGGGCGGGTTTTCTCCGGGATCTCCTGTTTCCCCCGCCATCTCACTCCACCGGTGCTCCATCTTCATCTTATGTAATATCAGTGTCATCGCCTGCGGTGCCGTATGTAGTAAAAGCGGGCGTTAAACACTACACATTTTACATTTCATTTCCAATCACACATAAACGTAAAACTGAGTATAGGTTTGCTAAATAAGCTACTATAAAACATTGTCCGCTACACCTTAAACGAACAGGAACACGAAAATGTTTAAGAAATTGCAAGCAGCTAACTCGAAAGGGAAAACAGCCAATCGCACCCTCGTAAAACACAAAGCCATCATCTGGAAACTTCGTAACGAAATATCCTCTGCGAAAATGTTAAAGGCAGCATGGCCAACTACCACGCTAACTTACGCGAAAATATCGCGACAGAACAGCACATAAAATACCAGTCGGGAGCTTGTATCGGATGTCCCACAAAAAATCTGCACGCCTCATTTTCTCACTGCGACTAGCCAACTTTGTTCATGTTTGACGCCTGTTTTGTTATAATGTTGGCTGCACTGCAGGACACATTGTTTTGAGTTCGACAGCAAATACCGTGAATCTCGTGGAATATTGATAGAGAAATAGTGCACTTCTTAATTAAAAAACGAATTGATATAGTGTATTTTTACGAAAGAACAGGCTCCATTAAGGAATCTAAAGAAATGTTTGGAAATAGATACTCTCATGACGAGATACCTACAGCCAGCATAATTCAAGATTTGTACAAGAAATGGAGGACTAAAGGTTTCATCGTAAATATGCAGAAGAATAAGTGTCGGTAGTCGACAAAATTCGAACAAATATAACAAGATGCCCCAATAAATCGATAAGGAGATTGTCTCAGCAAGTTTGTATATTTCGTACAACAAGCTATCGTATGCTAACGCATGCTATGCATTTCGTGTCAGTGTAGTGCATGAGTTACAAGAAAAAGTTAAAGAGAAAAGAGTTGCTTATTGCAGTTGGCTCTTATCTTCGATCATTGACAGTCTCTTGGACCCAATACTATTTTCTATGACGGACGAAGTCCGGTATCCACCGTCTGGTTATGTTAACTCACACAATTGCACATATCGGACGCAGAATAAGTCACATATTATACATAAAGAACCCCTTCAACCACAGGAGATGGTGTGCAGTGCCAGGAAAGGAAATTATCGGCCCAATTTTTTCAATGATACAATTAACACTGCAAGACATCTGGAGATCTTTGGAACATTCTTTGAAAAAATAACAAAAAATGAAAAGTAGTATGGCGTCTTCAAACAAGATGGTGCCACAGCTCACGCATCCAAACAGACTATGACCCATATCAGCAGCGTTCCTGCAAACAGACTTGTCAGCAAAAAACTGTGGCCTCTGCGCTCACCAGATTTAACATGCAGCGATTTTTATTAATGGGGAGCTCTGAAAAACAAATTTTATGCAAACAACCTGCGCATGATAGACCAGCTTAAAGAGAACATTACTAATGAGATAAGTAACATTCTATCTCAAGATTTACAACGTGTCAACTAGAACCTTTTCCTAAGTGCGGGGCGATGCCTGGATGCCGGTGGAGGGCAGTTTCAGCACTTGTTATAAGCGGTAAGTCTGGCCTATACCAAAATAAACCAGAGTAAAAGTCCACGACCATCTCCTCCGAAAACACCTTCTGAGGAATCATCTTCGTCGATCGCAGTTTCCGATCGGTTCGAGGCTATCGAACCGAAACTTTCAGTTGGAAAGCGGTGCTCCTCCATAAAGGATATGGAGCAAGTGGATGCTGCTGTCGCTGCCAGAGTGAAAATGAAAAAAAAAGGCAGAATGAACCTCTTGAAAAGAGCGTTAGCCCAACTCCGAAGAAAAGGGGTAAATTGATTCGACCACGCTGGGCAGGTAGTTTTAAAATTGTTTTTTCATGCTCTGTTAAGGAGTTCAGTAAATAAGGAGGATTTGTTATGTATTTTTCTGTTTTTTATTTTAGTTTCTAAGTTAAATTATAGAATTTAGTTAAGGGCTGTCCCTTTTAATAACTTTTGGTAGCTTTATTATTATTATTATTATTATTATTATTATTATTATTATTATTATTATTATTATTATTATTATTATTATTATTATTATTATTATTATTATTATTATTATTATTATTATTATTATTATTATTATTATTATTATTATTATTATTATTATTATTATTATTATTATTATTATTATTATTATTATTATTATTATTATTATTATTATTATTATTATTATTATTATTATTATTATTATTATTATTATTATTATTATTATTATTATTATTATTATTATTATTATTATTATTATTATTATTATTATTATTATTATTATTATTATTATTATTATTATTATTATTATTATTATTATTATTATTATTATTATTATTATTATTATTATTATTATTATTATTATTATTATTATTATTATTATTATTATTATTATTATTATTATTATTATTATTATTATTATTATTATTATTATTATTATTATTATTATTATTATTATTATTATTATTATTATTATTATTATTATTATTATTATTATTATTATTATTATTATTATTATTATTATTATTATTATTATTATTATTATTATTATTATTATTATTATTATTATTATTATTATTATTATTATTATTATTATTATTATTATTATTATTATTATTATTATTATTATTATTATTATTATTATTATTATTATTATTATTATTATTATTATTATTATTATTACTATTTTTTTTTTTACTTGTTCCATTTATACCCCGCCTTTAACTACAATGGTCATATCGGCGGCCGTTCTCCTTTGGAACATATCGAAGCTGTTAACTCGTATTCGTTAGGTTTTAATCATTACATCACACACACACACACACACACACACACACACACACACACACACACACATTCACACTCTCATTAATACTTCCAGACTCTGAGGAAGATGGGGAATTATCTTGGTCGGAGAAAAATCCTCATCCCCACCGCCAGGAATCGGTCTACCGACTGAGCTACGGGGCCAGCCTCCTATTATTTATAGTTTTTACTATGCCTTTGTCTTAATTGTGCATGTTCATTTTATTTGCAATTTTCCTTCTGATCTTTTATGATTTATACTTATATTTATATCTGGCTTTGACCATGACAAAACTTTTTAAAGAGCGCTGTACTAATCATAGTCTGGCCTATGCCGCATTTATTCCGTATTTACATTGAAAGTCTCTTGGTTGAGGAATTAACATAATATAATGCAATGCAATGAATGCAGTGAACTGTACTAGTTTTATATAGGACAACCTATGCTACTGTAAGAAAAGACCGGATACTTTATACACTAAGTTCAACGTTAATAAATCATTATGGCAGTATTTGGAGCAGTGTGACATGAACATAAGACATTAAATATTAAAACATAAGACATGCACATTCATATTGCTTTCTTTACCAACTATCGTTTTCTTTTACAATGAGGTTCAAATTTGGGAGGTCCTGTGGAATTAACCACCCATTCTAGCTTTAGGTTTTTCGCTGTCTTTCCTTGTTGATAGGCGTATACTGGGGTTATTTATCTCCTGAAATATCTTCTTTTTCCTCACTGCTGTTCATTTCAGTTTATTTTCATGCTTGAAGTGTTTAACAACGTGTTAGGCAGTGCCGGTGCAAATGTTTTCTTCAAGGACATGCTTTCTCCGTGTACATCATGGGAGTGTCCAGTTGTAGACTGGATGATACTAATGAGTCTCTGATAGGGACTTCTGTGCTTCTCTGTAGATACCTGCTGCACCCTGTGCTTCTTTTGCTTCATTCGATTCCGCTAGATGTTGATGTAGATACTTGCGTGTAGCTTGTGTAACTTAAGGCTCACTTTTCATCACTTATCCTAGATATTTAGATAGTTAAGTTGGTGAGAGGATAGGTAGGTATCTGGGTATGTTGGTGGGCAGATGGGTAGCTATGTAAGTAGATAGATAGCCGAGTTGGAGGATGAATGAGTGATAGGTATGTAGGCAGGTAGATAGTCAGGTATGTGGTTAGGTGGGTGGATGAGTGGATAGATAGGTACTGTATACCACAGGAAAGAAAGTTTCCGGGGGGTGAGACGCAGGGGGATTGGGAAAGGTTCCTACACCCTGCATGGGTAGTTTATGACATCCAAAGTCAATTCAGCTACGGACCACTCAAAAACATTCTGACGGCTTCTACTTTTGTGAATGAATCTTCTTTGCTTTAGTGTACAGAGTGAATAGGGTGCATGTTTTTTCAACAGTTCTGTTTTTGTGTATCTTGCGTTCTCTGTTTCACACATTCACTGCCCTTGTTTCACTGTGTAAGGGGGGCGCATTCCTTTCAGAGATTTACGTTGCATTGGTGGACAATAGATAAGTAGGTATCTAGATGGCTGGACATGTATGTAGGTAGGCAGGTGGGTAGGTGAATTAGTGCATATGCAGGTATATATCGACCACTTAGGTAAATTGATAGGTAGGTGGAGAGATACACAGGTTAGTAGGTGTATGAGCTTCCTGTACAGAATCAAATAGGGCCAGATTTTAACGATTTAAAAATTGCATTAAAATTAAAATTTGTGGACTCTCTGAATTTAGTAATGCATATTATAACTAATCTTGACTAGTGTAAGTGACCATTCCTAATACTGTTCTTGAATAGTTGCTGATGTGCTGGATGGTAAAACAAATTTTATGTTGAACATTATATATATGAAGATTTTTAAGCCAATTTCTTTTTCATATATTATTTTCATGGACTTTCTTCGTTATCTTTTATTTGCTTAAATGGCTGTAAAGGTAATGTATTTAAGACATTTACATGAAAATGCATTGTGAATAACTTATGAAGCCCTCTTCACTAGAAAGGATTTTGTAAAATTTGTACGAGGGCTGGATCAATTAAAAATGATCATAATTTTTTGCAGTCATAATTTTTCGCACTAAAGTTCACACCTATTATATTCTGTTAGCTTAATGTAAAGCAAACACGCCGCAGTAGTTTTATTATTGGTACTCCTGGTTCCCGCCTGAAAGACCCAGGCAACTTCAGACATGATCAGTATCGCCTACCGCTGCAATGGAGGTAACATGCAGTTAAAGTTGATGTTAGAGGAAGATTCGGAGTTTCTTTCAAACGTAATCACTGCTGATGAAACTTGGCTACATCATTTTGATCCTGAGAGCAAACAACAAAGCTCAGTGTGCAAATCTCCTTCATCACCAATTCCCAAAAAAGCAAAAGTTGTTGATTCTGCTGGGAAACTTATGGTCATCTCATTCTTTGATATTCATGTAATAGTTAATCAGATTGTTTTACCTGCACACACATCAGTAACTAGACAGAAAACATTGCAAGTCCATATCAGGCACAAAAGACCACCTTTACGTGAAGCAAACTGGATGCTGCACCATGATAATGAGCGGCCGCATATTGCCAATGTTGTTGCTGAATATCTTGCAAAAATCAACATGAAGAGCAGCCCTCACCCTTCCTATAGTCCAGATTTAGCCCCATGTCACTTTTGTCTGTTCCCTAACTTGAAGAAACGCCTTCGTGGGAGGCATTATCTATCATCAGAAGCAGTGGTGAAGGCTGTGGAGGCGATTTTGAAGGATCTCTCAATAAAAGGTTTCCAGCATGTCTTCCAAGACCGGCAGAAACGTTGGGACAAGTGCACAGCATTCAGGGGAGACTATTTTGAGAAGGACCATCAAAATTATGAGCATGAGTAAAGGTACGTTGTCAAAAAGAAGTTGATCATTCTTTATTGAACAGCCCTCGTATATGACTTCAGTCATAAGAGATAGGTCGCGCTGTTGACGAGCAGTAAGTGCTTGGTCTCACCAAGGCGGCCGAGGTTCGATATGTGGGATTTCTTTTAGACACAAGGAAGGAAGTGTGAAACAGAGTACAAGACAGACAAGCAGGAGATATGGGAAAGTATAGAAGAAAAGAAATCTTTAAAATTTTATAAGCAATTAAAGACAGAATGGGGTAGGGAAAAAACTAAAGGAGTTAAATAATGAAGCCTAAGACTCAAGTGCTTACGATAGTACGTTGCCACAAACGGTGTATCTCGAATGCGAGAGCCCCTAGTGGTTTACCGGGGAAATATATGAATCAAATGCAGGGGTGGTTCCTCCATAAGGTTGCAGGTTTGCGCTACACCCACTGATTCTGAATATACAACATTTGCATTTTGGGCATTAAAGCTGTACTTGTTTGCATTGTTTTATATACAAACATGTTTCAATTACGCTTATCGTCTGTAGCTGCCCATGACCGCAGAAGTCGGAATAAACAGTGATTAGCTGTAGGAGCCGCAGGTTTGCAGCGAAGAGTTAACCTAAGATTTCGCCCAAATATAGGCTCTCTTAGGGGGTTGCGAGAAGGTGAAGAGATGGGAGGAGCTTCTTATACATTGCTTAAATGGAGGTTTATAAACCTAGCTCCTCCTACTCTATGCAACGGCTATAGCGTGACCTTCAGACTTAGCTTCTGTGTGCTCTGCTTTTCGAACACAGGGAGAATTTAATTAAATGCATGGAGGTTATTCAGAAGAGAGCTCTGTTAAACAACAACGCCACACTTGTTCAGGCTTCTGGGTTTATGAGCACTTTGAAAGATTATAATTTTGTATTCTGGCTGTCTTTCTTCTACAAGACCATGCCACATGTGGACATTTTGTACAATAAGCTGCAGAAATGAGACTGCAATGCAACGTTTGCCATCGCCCAGCTAAACGCATTTAAAAGGGAAGTGCAACAGGTAAGAAATGGCGTGGATATCGAGGAACACGAAGAAACTGCAATTAAGAGGAGATGATGTGAAAAGAAGAGAAGCTCTTGAAGTATGCGACATTCTTAGAGAAGCAAAGGACAGATTTAGCTTCACGGGGCATCTGGTAGCCTGAACTTTGTTTCATCAAGACAATTTCTAAGACATTTCCAGAGGATTCCCTTAGAGAAACAATAAGGTTCTATCCTTTTATCATTGGAACAAAAATTCATAGAGAACTGACTGTAATTTACAGTCGAGAGTGCTTGATGGACTTCATTAAGGAAAACCATTTATGTGCTACATTCAGCGAATATGTCAAACTCCTCCGAGTACTGTTAACTATGCCAATGTCTACCGCTGAAGCAGAATGCTGTTTCTCAACTTTAAAAAGAATAAAAACTTTCCTTAGGAACACAATGTCACAGGACCGATTGTCAGCATTAGCAATGCTTTCAATTGAGATAGATATTGTTATGAAGATCAGCGACGTCGACGCAAAAGTTATCGATAGATACGCCAGGTCTAAGGAGAGTAGAGCAGAGAATCTGTATAAATAGGTGAGTCATTACTACTCTGTATTTTATTTTTCATTTGTGCACCACCAATAATTTAACCCACCAGCCGCCACTGATCAAATGGAGAATTTAATGTCATGACGGCAAGTTGGCCATAGTAGCTCAGTGGGGAAGAGCGAATGGACGGAAACCAGGAGATTCGTGTAAGAAATCCCGGCCGTGGCATTGAATTTTTCATGTTGACTCTATCAAAAACCTTAGCCTATATACCGCTACTGTGAAGAAATAATTAATTTCCATCAATTAACTAAAATATATAGGTCAATGTAACAAAACTGGAGTAGAAGCCATAGCATGGATGCGAGTAGGAATAATATATTTAAAAGGGCTGAGCAGTAATGAGGTAGGCATATCTGAATTTTGTGGAGATGAAGAGAGCACTGTTCACTACCTGGTAGAATGTAAGGAGTTAACAAATTACAAGAGAAAAATATGGGATGAGGAATAGGACAGTGAGCAAAGAGATATTGACGTTACGTATGTTAACGTGGATGGGCGAAAAGAAAAATAGGTATATGGAAGAATTCTTATATAGGTTAAGAGAAAGGTGGATTAGGGTAAAAGAAGCGAAATTCAAGAAGAAATGATTTTGGTGTTTGACAGCTTGATGCAGGGTCATGTTTCTTTGGTAATCTCTGGTTTCCCGTCCGTCATTGCACCAATTGCTCCATTATCACCTTTCTTATCATCCATTATCGGCATGTAATATTATTAAGGAATGGAGCATGCCAGTAAATACACAAGGGGGAAAAAGTGAGTGGGGTGAGCGAGTGGGTGGGCAGGTAGGTACGTAGATTCGTAGGTGGGTGAGTGGGATGATTGTTCTGAGCCGTTCAAGACTAGGTGCGCACTAGTTATGTGGGCGCGGAGGGAGTCTCAATTCTCGGGCATGCGCAGTGACTGCAATACGTTCAGTTGAACAGAGGCATAGTCCGAGTAAAATCTGTGTGTAATATCGCTCTCAAAATTTAAAGGCTCGCCAATTCTTCAGCGGAGCGCTGTTGCTAAGCGTAGTGCGTGAACCGGTAGATGCTTAGTAAATAACAGCACCTTTTACATGCCAGCAAATGTTCTGCCTATATTTCCCGTAATTAAACAAAACATTAAATATTCCTGAAACTTTAAACTCTTACCTTGACACAGCAGTGGAACAGCAAGAACGGTTTCCAATCCAGGATCTTGCTTTCCAACGTTGTGGGTCTTCCCCGGTGATTGAGATACAGGCACGTTCTCTTTTTCTGAGGACGAAGCTACTTCACTACAAATCTGAGACACCGTGTGTCCATTACCTATACCACAAGCTTCCATTCCTGGGTTTTTGTAAAATCTACAGTTGCCCTATATTCTGAATTGGAAAACTTTCGTGAAAACCTCTTCACATTAAATATAATTTTTCTGCCCTTAGAATAAATCAGTTCACGTTTTTTTATCGAAAATCACTTGTCCCATTTGCGAGGGAGATGTTCACGCACTGATATCACAAACACTGGAGAAAAGATATGTGTAGTATTAATTTAATGTAATATTAACAATATTTCAGCTCAAGTTCGACACACGAACTAACGATGCCGTTCATTTGAGCAAAATAACACAAAATAACTCTGAAAACGAATTGAACATTAACACGGTCTGATTCAAACACTGCGTGACTTCTATTTTTATAGTAGGTGCACTGTTTGTACATGCTTAGGAGAAGTGTTATGAGGAAGGAATAGTATTGTTTTGCAGACATGTGTGTTAAATGGATGGATACTGGATAACTATATCCATGTGAAGATAAAACGTGCATCGCTTGCATTCTAAGCTATCATAGAGACAGGAATTTTATACGGTCATGATCAGAAGATAAAATTCTTTCTTATTGTAGGATTGGTATGTATTTTAAAATATTTATCCAAGTGTAATTAATGAATATAATGTTCTTAGTTCAGGTGCGTGAGATGCGTGTACCACATTCGGCAGCGCCGGTAGGAGGGGCAAGCTTAGGTTTCGCTGGTCTGCAGTACATCCCGCCTCCATAAGTCTTTAACTTTTGCGAATATTATAGCCGTCTGTTGACTGTTATACTTAAGAATCTGAACAAATTATTTACTATCTTTCTATAATCAAACTTGGATTGTACACGGTGTTTATAAATGAATATCGGGGTTTTAACTCTTTATAACATTTATTACATTCAACTTATATTTGTAAATGATGTGTCAAATGAAAGAACAACTCAAACTGTTTTACCAAGAACCTTATAAATGTTCAATGTGACTACCCTTTGTCACAAAGCACACATCAAGTCTATAGCCTAGTTCTTCCCAAACGTTCATAAGTGTGTATTCAGTAATTGTAGCAACAACTGCTTCAATCCGGTTTCTTAATTCAGGGAGGTCAGCTGGTAGCGGAGGCACGTACACACGATCCTTGATGAAGCCCCAAAGGTAAAAATCGCATGGCGTTAGGTCAGAGAAAGTGGAGGTCATGTACATCAAGCCCTATCATTCGGGCTCTTGCGGCCTATCCAGCGCTTGGGTTCAGAGACGTTCAACCAATCGCATACTTCGTTATGCCAGTGATGTGGCGCACCATCTTCCTGGAAAATGAAGTTCTCTGCATCATTCTTCCAACTGAAGGAAGATCCATTGCTCTAGTGTATCAAGGTAAGAAGTGCCAGTTACAGTAGGTTCACCATAAAAGAAAGGCCCATAAACTTTCCGCTGGGATACGGCACAAAAAAGATTCACTTTAGGGGAATCTCGTTGCATTTGTACTAAGGTGAAAGGTCAATTCATCACCGAATAAAATCGTCATCGTCATGAAACAACATGTCGTTTGCAAAGCTGGAACTTAATCCATGGTCTGTCGGCTTTAGAGCCTGTAATAACTGTAAACGGTAAGGATGTAACCGTAAGCGTTTTCTTACAACTTTCCAAACAGTCGACACACGAACTTGTACTTCACGACTAGCCTTCCGCACTGATTTCTTTTGGCTACGAGTGAACGACTCTCTCACTCGCTCAACAGTCTCTTCACTTACTCTTGGTTGACCCGTGCTCTTACCTTTACAAAGGTAGCCGGTATGTTCAAATTGATGATCCCATCTACGAATGTTATTATCACTAGGAGGATCACAACGGAACTTAATGCGGAACGCACGTTGCACAGTAACTACAGATTCGGTCTTTGCAAACTGCAAAACACAGAACCCTTTTCTGTTTACTAGTCGCCATCTTCTCTACCACCGCTGATAAGCAGATTGTGGCAGAATTGCATGCTCATGTGCTCTGGTGCCACAAACAAAACTGACTTTTTCATTTGACATATTTATAACTGCAAGTTTAATGTAATAAATATTATAAAAAGTTAAATCCCCGATATTCATTTATATACACCCTGTGTATATTGGGTTTGGTACTGTTACTATTCTTGCACATTTGAGTTCTTACTTGGACTAAAATATCTCTAATTAATAAAAATGGCAATATAACTTTCCATAGCCAAACAAGGGAAGTGAGGACTTACATACTTCTGTGCTGGTGAAGCCTAGATATGCACTAGTTATATGGAGTGTGAATGAGCCCTAATTTTCGAGGATGCACACTGATGCAGTAACCTGTAATGAATGACATTGCTCTTACTCGTGGTATGTTTATGCTACCTTGAAATTTTCATGTATAAATGAATCACGTTATACGTATTTAAAATGGATTGTATGTGCTCTGTGTTAATGGTGAATTTATTCAATGCAGTAGTATTTAACCGTTCTTACGTGAACTAAAATGCCTCCAGTTGTATCAAGACGGGCGCGAAAACTTTGCATAGCCAAACTAGGGAAGTTGTGAACAATGTGCACGAGATCATGAAACGTGAAGCAGCTTCTGGTGAGTTATTGATTCCACTAAAGAGAGTGCAAGACAGAATAAGTGCTTCAACTTAACTGCCTGAAAGAACTAGTAGAAAAATAGTCTACGAAGGAAAACAATGTGGAACACGGGGCACTTCTTTTGGGACTCCTAGCAAGGTACACTGTCTACCGAAGCGTGTAACACTTACTAAATGATTATTATAAGTGTGTCACAGGATACATTATTTAAATTTACTGAAAAAACGTTGCCTACAATAGATAAACTTGTGCCTAAGTTTAGGCAGGCCTTACATTTGGATGAAGGTAGCATAAACCTGAAAGCAATTTTAAAGAAAATGATATTTAAATGGCGTAAAAAAGGGCGAGGATATTGCAGGAGAGGCACGACATTCCAACTCTTCCTGTTTCCTTGCTGTGAGCAATTGTTCAATACAGAGAAGGTAGCCCCATAATATATGATGATGGAGCATATACATAATACATATAGAAGAACAAACAACTGGAGTGATTACAGCACCTTATCTTTGCATATGTCAATCGTCGTGTATTTAGGAGATAAAACTGGGATTGTAACTTAAGAACTTTTTAATTACAAATTAAATAAACTATAATATGATCTCAGAAAATTACAGAACATAGGCTAATTCCTAATTTTCCCCTCATACCTGTTTTACTGATTAGTAATACGTCATGTTACAATGTGAATTTGAAAAATGCCTCAACAATGTCTTCTACCAAATTTGAGAGCAGGATTAGCTTGTAGCAAACAACGTATCATTCCATGAAAGGATGTTTAGGTTGGTGCTATCCCACCTAATTAATATGGAGAAGTGGAAAAATATCTGTCAACGCACCATAAAGTTGGAGGGAAATAAATGAAAAAAATAAATAAAATGGCGTAGAAACTTTTGTAATGGAAGGCGGAGATACGAGATAGCGAAGGAAAAGAGAAAAATGAAGACAACTTAAGATTTACTTGAAGAAGATGCCAATGTATGAACTGTAGATATTTCTAATGAATAAGGTAGAACAAAGTAACATTGAATCAGTAATTCAGTAGTGTCACTGTTGTAATAACGAACTATCGCTCATTCCAACAGTACAGGTAAGAGGAGTGTTCAACAGTGCAGCACGCGCTCGCTTCCCCTACATCTCCCCCCCCCCAAACAATTACCAAAGCAACGAAAAACTAGCCTTGTAGTCAGAGGAGGATCTTTGATTTCTTGTTCGTAAGAATGACACCGCAGTGCCGTCACTAGTACTCACTAAGCACGGTAAGTGGGTCATTCAATCGCAGCGAGTGCAAAGACATGATCTCTAACTCTCCTCCGTTACTTCCATTTGAGCACCGCTGAGAAAGCGACTTGGAGCACAGAATAGCTAGTAGAGCAGTTCACAGACTGTAATTAGGTAGGTTATATATAAGAAAATCTTTCAAAGACACCACTCTGTGTGGGAGTTGGATTTTCACAAGCTAAAAACCCGTCGTCTCTATCATATAAGACTAGCATCTCTTGGAATTGCTGAAGGCATTACGTCAAAGGACAATGACATTAAGATTCTCAATTTTCCTGTTTACTTACTTCAGCGTTGTGTTATCACTATTTTTATTTTCTATTGTTATTTTGTCATATTCATGTTTCTCCTGCAAAACTTCTTTGATAAATGAAGCAATGGCTTTCCAATTATTGCTTTCCTTCTCCAACATGTATCCAACTTATTTTCCACTGTAAGTCTTCCTATTTTATTTTCCAAACTGTTCCCTTTTTTCCTCTCGAGTTTATACAATAGACTATATTGTGTTAAGTTTATGTTTTTCTTCAAGCCCAGCCATACAGAGACAAGTAACTTCTAAATCATTTGTTATAAGAATTGAGTTAAACAATACTCCATCTCTCCATGTTTTCTATCTATCCATTTTTTTATTTAAGGTGTCAGGCTCTATCTCCATTGGTCAGTTTTTTTTTCTTTTTCTGTCATCTTATAATATATTTTCTTTTGTTATTCTTTTTTTACCACTCTGTTTTAAGTCATTTATGTGCTTTCTTTCTTTAACGAGGATGTGTATGGACATCATTTCCGCTAAAACCTGTGTTGAGATTGTTCTATATCCACTGGCTATTCGTATTAAAATCCTTCTTTGTGGTTTTTCTACTAGCTTCCTATAAGTAGTTTTATCCACCCAGTCTCCCTAGATTGACGCTCCATATGGAGTGATGGATTCATTACGTAGTGTAGTAGTCTTTTATCAGCTCTAAGTTCGCCTACATTTGGCATTAATCCACTTAAATTTGCTCCGATGTTTACTGTTGTGAGTAGGTGGGAAGTGCGTTGTTGAGTGGGTGGATAGGTACAAGGTAGGTAGGTAGCTGAATGGGTAGCTGGGTGGGTGGAGAGTGGATGTGTAGCTGGGTTCTAAATATATCGGTAAGCAGGTGAAAGGTCACATAGGATGGAATATGTGTGCGGGTAATCTTATAAACCACTCAAAGGAGTTTATTACTGTATCCTATTGTTTTATTTTTAATTAAGGGCTTTCTGCAATGCTGTAGGTAACTTCAACCAAACCAATAAGCCAAGTAGAAAATTGTGTCACAAAATAAAATTTACAGACAAATCCTTTTCCTCCATTTCTCCCTATCTAATGCATCTACATCAAGTAGTAATTTCTGTCTCATACACTTTTTCACTTTGTCCGTCCACCCTTCCTTAATATGTGTCCATACCATTGTAGTCGTTTCTCATTTAAGACTTATATAACATCTCTTTCCACATTCAACAACCCCCATATTATTTCATTCCGTATCCTATCCTTTCTTGAATTCCTGGCAGACCTTCTCCAGAAGTCCATTTCCGCTGTTCTTAATTAATCCTCTTGTATTTTGCTGACTGTCCAAGTTTCTGCTCCATAGAGCATCACAATTTCCACCAATGCTTTTTAAATTATTTTTTCGTTTTGGCCAATGTACGAGGCGTGTTCTTAAAATAAGTGCTCCAAGGCGCTGGAGCCGTGAGGAACGCTATTACGCGAGTTCCGGCAACACAGGCGTGTAGCTTTGTTTCACATCTTCAAATCCCCACCACAACGAATCCATTGCAACCATTAGTCTTGACTGGGCAGCCGTTTGAGTTGGAACTTCCTATCATTATCGCCGCCAGCTGCAAGTTGCGTGCAATGATCCGTTTTTTGAGTGCCAAGGGCACTACCTCCACTGAAATTCATCGCCAGTTATGCGAAGTTACAGTGTATGGACGTCAAAAAAGTGCGAAAGAGGGTCAGAGAGTTCAAAGACGGACGTACAGACGTCCATGACGAACAGGGCTCTGGTCGTCCTTCGGTTTCAGCCGAACCAATTGCAAAAGTGGAGCAAGAAATGCTTAAAGATCGGGGTGTGACAGTTCGCGAGCTGTGCGAATTTATTCCAGAAGTCAGTAAGACTACGATTGACAAGATTTTGACCAAACATTTGTATTATCGCAAGGTTTGTGCGAGGTGGAACCCCAAAATGCTCACCGAAGGCCATAAACGACCCAGTTCAGATGGGACATCCTCATCCACCCCCACCCCGCGCTACAGTCCACACTTAGCACCTAGTGATTATCATCTGTTTTCAGAGTTGAAGTCACACCTGGGTGGAACACATTGCCAGACCGACGATGGTTTGAAAAACGAGGTTGAGTGCTACCTGCGCAACTTGGCGGGAGAGTGCTATGACAAGAGTATAGAAAATCCCCCATAGCACACGTAAGGGTGCATCGATCGCAATGAAGATTACGTTGCAAAACAGCTGTAAGTTTCACCTTTTCCACCAATGTAACATTCCTTAACAAACATCTTTTCTATATTAAATAAAATTTGAGATCTTATTTTACGGACACGCCTCGTATTAGATTGAACTTAGCATCACGATAGCTCTTTTTCCTAAACATATTCTTCTATTTCTAATTTTTATTTTCCTTCTTGTTGTAATATCGATCCCAAATACCTGAAACTTTTGACTTTCTTAACTTTTTGCACTTCAATCCTCGTGGATCCTGTAAACCCTAGAGGGCCAGTCCTCGGGTGCCGGATAGGGCGAGGCCTCCCAGATATGGATGGTAGGAGGAAAATTAAATAGCTCCCGCAGATCAACAGGAACTGCTGCCTTACAGTGAGGCATTGGTTTGCCAAAGGCTAGAGGAACAAAACCTCAAACAAAAATCACCCGCTCCTCCAGGTTGGGAGTTGTAATAAAACTAAAATGCTAAAAAACCAAACAATGCCCATCGGAAAGATTAGAAGGAGTATCCTATTGTTATTTTTTGTATAGCCTCTGCAAACTATTTTACGAAAACTAGTTTATGTTACTGGAGATACAACTTCGGAAACATATTTATTTCACATTTATTTGTGGTAGAAACTAGAGTTATTACAGCGGTATAAGATAATGGGAAATGTTTTAAGTTGAAATCATAGAGTCATATATTTGATCTGAGTGTTTCAACAAAGAAAACAACGCTGAATAGACCTATAACTTAAATAAGCCTGTTTAACATGTAAATTATTTCAACCACCTTGCCTATTGATATATTACGCTATGAAACAAGTGATTAGAGGCCAACGTTCCTAAATACCAAAAGCTTATGGGCACTATTTAGAGAGTACTTCAGGTTAAAATTTGAAAAGAAATAACTTTAAAGCTCTACAAAGTATATGGCATATTTTCAGAAACTTACAGGCTGGAATAAAGCTGAAAAAATAGTAAAACGTATAGAAATGAAGTTCTTGAAGCTTTTGTTGGGTTATAGCTATTTATATTTCATGTGTGAAGAACGCCTTACTTGGACGCTTGGTCAGCGTTGGAAGCACGTTTTTGACAGGGGATTCTGATGTTTATGGACCCTTTAATTCAAAGTAAATTTAACTTTACAATAACTACATATCTTAGTCATAGATTATGTTGTAAATGATGTCGATGTTCCGCCACTTATCTCTCGCTCGTTTATGAAAATTTACATTAACGGCTATTAATTTCACCGCCACGTAAATAATAATGTGTCCGTAAAAATACAAACATTCACATTATATTCACATGTTGCAGTTCCTGAACTATAGCGTTTTAATATTAAAAAGGCAATAGCTTCTAATGAGATGTTTCTAGATTTCTATACAAGCTTTCTCAGATATTTCTTTGAACGTCATTCTAAACGTTTCCCCCATATTATCGAGTGTTTCTTTTGTAAGAACACGACGATATAATTTCTCATTTCTATAGGTCTATTCACAACACTACAAGGTGTTTTCTATGAAGCACATGGGGAGCAGGAGACTTGCAATTGAAGCCTTACTTCCTTAAAACAGTTGATCGTCGCGTGGAAATCATACATAAAGAGTCTGTGTGCTAAAGTTTACGGATGCTTTGACATAATAACAGCACTAACGGAGTGTAACAGCTGATTAGCCGGCAAACGTAAGGAAGAGAAAGTGAAGTTGAACAGATAACCGGATAGAAACAGCGCAGCACAGGGAGGCAATACTTCGTAATAAGGCCACGCAGACAAGTAAAATCTCCGTATAGCGTACGAGTACATAAGTAGTAAGGCATAGATGACCTTGGATTGGATAAAAATATATTGTGTCATATCATGTATGTGTACAAACCAACAGAACAGATATTATGAGGTCTAAAATACATATGCGATCAACTCAAATTTTATCCCCCTTAATCTCTAAGGTGCTCCCCGATTCAATGATTATCATTTTGCTGCGTCCACGGGAAGAGTAGGATGGTGGTTACACGGGAGAGGATGCCAACTATCAGATGAAATTTAAAATTTAAGAAACGACTGGTTATAAACAGGCCACATTGCTAAAACCATTTTGTCGTTGATAATAAACTGAACAAAAGCAGCTGAGGCTCTGGAAAGAGAGAGATTAATTTTTTAGCCTTCCTTGAACTATGATACTGTGCCCCAGTGAGCTGCTGCATCTATGATGTATTCCTATACCACAAACTGGTATTCTCATCCTTCACTCTTCTTCACAGCCTTATGTGTTACAAAACGCATGCACACTATCAGCTAATAAGAGTGCTTAATCAGAAAGAATATTTATCTCTCCGTTATCTGTTAGTGTGATGACTGAGGAAAGCTGAAAAAATAATGATGAAAGACGGTTAAGTAAACCGCGTTCTGTAATCATTATCGTACGTGAAGGTTTCTTTTTTCAGTTGATGTCCTCCAACGTTATGTCATATCGGACGATGAATGATCCTCAAATGAGTCCAGGGTTCACAGAGCTTAGACTTAGCCGGCTTTAATAAAGATTTTATAATCAGAAGAATGGAAAAATTTAAATATAAAAAAAAATGTTAATGATGTTTCCACTCTTAAAAAAGTAAAAAAGGATTATATTTTCAAAAAATGTACTTATCATCCATGGGCAAATAAAAAGTTCCAAAAAATTTTCAAAGAAGTGGGTATAATACTAGCACCTCATAATAATTACAGTATAAAGAATTTGCTACAGTTTTCTAAAAAAAAGACAAAATTTCAGACAGCAAAAAATCTGGTATTTATCAAGTTAGCTGCTTAGAATGCGATAAGATCTATATTGCCAGAACCAAGCGTAATTTAGGAACCAGAGCGAAAGAACATTTTAGAAATATTAAATATAGACAGACCGAGAAATCTGCAGTGGCTGATCATTTTTGGTCATATAATAATGAAGTAAATCCAGAAGTTAAATTATTGAAACAATTGAAGGAACCGATAGATTTAATGGTTTGGGAGAAGATATTTATTTTGAAAAATAAGGATCGCGTAATGAATTTTGATATCCCTCCTATAGACATCATCAATAAGTTTGTGTTGTCCCCGGTAGATGGCAGTTAGATAAGGAGCTATTCTTCAAACTCCGGTAGTGGTCAAGGTCAGTCAGTCAGTAAGTGGGTGAGTGTCAAGTTGAGTGGCTGAGGATAAAGCAGATGTTTGCTTTGAAACCGGTCCCAGGATTTAAATAAGATAAGTGAAGTTGTGTTACTAGTGTTTAGTTATTATTAATAACTTAGCCGACATTCATATTTCAGGATAAGAGAAAACCCCGGAAAAAGACCTTATCCACGTAACTCACCCTAACCGAGTTTGAAACTCGGGACCTCTTGAACGTGAGGCAGACACGCTACCATCTACGCTACCGAGGTGGCCTCGTACGTGATGTAGTTCCATAGCTGGGAGAGGCTTGTCATTGTCAGCAGTTGAGATATTACACATTTTTACTTCCTCTACATGTACATGGCAGAGATAGAGAAGTTATTGCATTCTACCCCCCAAAAGTTAAGTACACAATAGATTAACTTACAAATGATAAAGCTAGATTAATACAAAATTTGATGTTTAAAATTAACACTTCCCAAAGGCATGCGCCGAAGAGTTTTGAAGAAAACAACGCTTTTGGTGGAACACGTTCCAAAATTCTTAATTGTATCAATACTGTTGTTTGAATAAAATACATTAATCCTTGTTTCACATAAGCTTGCCCCATATCTCTTAACGGTCACGTGACCGTATCAGCTCTCATTGGCTGCTATTGTAGTATAGGTTGTTGTGCGGTAAAAATTAGTTCGTTATTTAACATGGTGATATATCTTTATATGTTGGAAGAGAATTGTCAAATTTATATTTTCGTATCTGTTTTAGTTAAATATATTACGAAACCGAGTTGATTTATCTGAAATGCACGTTAATTCTTAAACAAAGTAAAGAGGAGGTTCCTTTGCTCTCAAGCACATGACACGATAACACGTGATTTAGCGGTAGTGGTGACATATTTGTTTATATGACTTTTATCACTGACCTTGTTTTGAACTGGATTAATCATATTTCGCCATTCGAAGATGTGTTGTGCCGAGTGCGAGAGCTAAATTATATTATTGATAGTTTATTGCGCGTGTACGTATAGTATAATGGCAGAGTCTACCGCCAGTTTTTTGCTGAAGCAACGCAAGGGAAACCTTTACAAAGCGGCGAAAAAAGAATTGCGGTGCATGTGTTTAATGCACTCACAGATAAGAATTCGTCTTTTGTCAGTGAGAGAAGTTGAGCAGCTGTGCTCTGAACTTACAGGTGTGAGTATTAGGTCCATAGGAACATCGCGACATGAAATCGAGACAATAGGTGAACTTGCCACTCCAAGGGCGATATTGCTTTGTGGCGAAGACGTTATTTAAGGACAACCAGACTGTACCGGGATACAAGTCGCAAAATATACTACCTTGACGAGACTTGGGTGAATGAAGGACACACGACAAGTATGTCCTGACACGAGTTTTAAGACTGAAAGACGAGCATTTTTGCGAGATATATGTGCTGGTTTTAAAAATCCCAGTGGAAAAGACCGAACTCCTTTCATTATAAACTTGTTTCAGTTTCATTGCTCATTCATTCAGTTTCAACTTGCTCAGTTTCATTATAAACTTCACTATTTTTGCATACCTTCATTTCCTTGTTTGTATGATTTTATCTATCTTCCTGGCAATTATTATGACGTTTACTGCAGGTTTAAATGTGACGGGAAGGCACCGCCTATGGCCTATGGCGCGAAAGCATTAGCCAATTAGGATGAGGGGGCAGGTAGTTGCACGCGGAGTGATACATGGCAGCGGGAAAAGGTTATATGAAACAGAGATTAGATATGTTTGTGTTTAATATTTCATTGTTTGCAGGCCAACCGTTTCGACTTACGTCCTTACGATATATCCTAATGCTTATAACTGTTTAAGTATTTTCATAGCACGCCAGGATCATGCCGTAAATTTTATTAGGGTTAAAATAAAAAAGGGATGTTTGGTTACAAATGTAACAGAAATGCTTGGTTACACTAACCCTTAACGTGTGTCCAAGGTAAGTAGTTTTATTCAGTACATTAGTGTAAGTTTGGGCGACAAAGCTCATTGTAATACACCTCCGGGAAAGTTTCAGGTCGTGTAGAGGTTAACGTATTAATTGATAGACGATACTGCATCAGACATATGTAGAGGAGTGTTGGAGAAGATTAAATACTGTCTCCCCTCACACCAGGAACATTCTAGCGCGTGTTGCCTAACCAAGCAGGCGTAGGCAGTAGCAGATTCAAAACTTACATGTCCTCAACTAAGCACACTGCCTACGCGTTACATCACAGAGGTGACCATTTTCTCTAATCACGCACTTCTAAAATATGCATAAAATTTACGCCTTTCTCTACCAAATGTTACAGGTGCAATCTTATTCTTACATTGTGTCAGTATAATTTAAAAAGAAAGAGACACTACCTACATAGTGCAGAACTATTCTGTTACATAGTCTGCCAAATAAAAAAAAAAAAAAACTCCTTTTGTTGGCCTACCTAAGTTCTTGTATGCAGCTGGTTTATATTGAAATACGAGGGCTGTTCAATAAGAAATGATCACATTTTTTTTACAATGTGCCTATATTCATCCTCATAATATTGATGCTCATTCTCATAATAGTTTCCCCTGAATGCGATGCACTTTTCCCAGCGTTTCTGCCAGTCTTCAAAGACATGCTGGAAACCATTTTTTGAGAGATCCTTCAAAATCACCTCCGCAGCCTTCACCACTACTTCTGATGATGGATAATGCCTCCTACTAAGGCGTTTCTTCAAGTTAGGGAATAGAAAAAAGTCACATGGGGCTAAATCCGGACTATAGGGAGGGTGAGGGATGCACTTCTCGTTTATTTTTGCAATATATTCAGCAACAACTTTGGCAATGTGCGACCGCGCATTATCGTGGTGCAGAACCCAGCCTGCTTCACGGAAATGTGGTCTTTTGCGCTTGATATGGACTTGCAATGTTTTCAGGACATCCCTGTAGTATTGTACAGTTACTGATGTGTGTGCAGGTACAACATGCTGATAAACCATTCCATGAATATCAAACAATGAGGTGACCATAACTTTCACAGCAGAAGCAACCAGTTTTGCTGTTTTGGGGGTTGGTGATGAAGGAAATTTCCACACTGAGCTTTGCTGTTTGCTCTCAGGATCAAAATGATATAGCCAAGTTTCATCAGCAGTGATTACGTTTGAAATAAACTCCGGATCTTCCTCTAACATCAACTTTAACTGCATGTTAACTCGATTATAGCGGTATTCGATACTGAACATGACTGAACTCGCCTGGTTCTCACAGGCGGGAACCAGGAGTACCAACAATGAAACTACTACGGCGTGTATGTTTCACATTAAACTAACACAATATAATAAGATTGAATTTTAATGCTAAAATTATTATTGAACAGTCCTCGTATTTTGTGTTACATATCACTATCCCCTCCAAATATATGTACATATGTATCAGATAATTAAATACTAGGGATAGTTCTTAGGTACTTGCGATACCTCGATACTCACGATATCACGATACTTGAATGGTATCGCCAATGAACGATATATCAGAAAATTACTTCTCGATACCTTTTCGATATTTCGGTGGTGATACTGAAATTTTTATTTTATTTTAAAATCAGAAAATATGATTGCCGCAAGTAGATCATTGCAAATACCGAGAAATTACCAAGAATGTGGTACCTACACAATAAAGAGAATTATCGTGTATCTAACTCACTGCCAGTAACAGTTCCCGAGAAGAAATCACTGCATGTCTCAACGACAATTTGTCACCTTCTCTTTCTAGTTCACTGGATTAAAGGAAACAAATTCAACATTTTCAGAAGTAAAATAAAAACAATTAGTCGCTAAATATTTGTGTATTCCACCTGCAACTATTTTCTCCGAAAGACTATTAAGCATGGCAGAACTCATATATGATAGAAAAAAGAGTAGACTTCATCTCGAAAGAATGAAAATGCTAGTAGCTTTAACTAACGCTATAAATGTCTAATGTAGAGTTCAAAATTAAGGACACTGGTGGTTTTAAGTTTTGCCCCATTAAATAAGTGCACCGATTTAATTTTATTGGCATTACACAGTTCTCCCACATTCTATTTATTTTCAATTGAAGCTAAAGTAGAAATGACGAATCGGGTATCGAAATATAGATATTGTGGCAGATTTAGTGTATCGGTATCGAGAATCCAGTATCGAGGAAAACTGGTATCGAATCATCTCTAATATGAGGGCTATACAATAAAAATGATTATAATTTTTACGATCATAATTTTTAGTACTAAAATTCAATTTTTTTTAAAATTTACGTCCACCCCAACGTTAAGTTATATCGGACGGTGAATGAATTGGGTAAAATGGTGCTCAAATGAGTCCAAGGTCCATGGAGCTTAGAGTTACCCGATATTCGTCTTGAAGGGTAAGGGAAAACTCCGGAAAAAACTTTATCCAGGTAACTCACCCTGACCGAGATTCAAAATCGGGACCTCTTGAACGTGAGGCAGACTTGCTACCATCTATGCTACCGAGGCGGGCAAAATTCAATCTTCTTATATTCTATTAGCTTAATGTGAAAAAAACACGCCATAGTAGTTTCATTGTTGGTACTCCTGGTTCCCGCCTTTGAGAACCAGGCAAGTTCAGGCATGTTCACTATCGCCTACCGCTGCAATGTAGGTAACATGCAGTTAAAACTGATGTTAGAGGAAGATCCGGAGTTTCTTTCAAACGTAACAGTGCTGGTGAAACTTGGCTACATCATTTTGATCCTGAGAGAAAACAGCAAAGCTCAGTGTGGAAATCTCCTTCATCACCAACCCTCAAATAAGCAAATGTGGTTGCTTCTGCAGGGAATGTTTTGGTCATCTCATTCTTTGGTATCCATGGAATGGTTAAGCAGCATGTTGTACCTGCACACACATCAGTAACTGGGTAGTACTATAGGGATGTCCTGAAAACATTTCAAGTTCATATCAGGTGCAAAAGACCACATTTTCATGAAGCAGGCTGGATACTGCACCACGATAATGCGCGGTCGCATATTGCCAATGTTGTTGCTGAATATCTTGCAAAATTCAACGTGAAATGCATCCGTCACCCTCCCTATAGCCCGGATTTAGCCAAATGTGACCTTTATCTGTTCCCTAACTTGAAGAAACGCCTTCGTGGGAGACATTATCCATCATCAGAAGCAGTGGTGAAAGCTGCGGAGGCGATTTTGAAGAATCTCTCAGAAAATGGTTTCCAGCATGTCTCTGAATACTGGCAGAAACGCTTGGACAAGTGCATTGCATTCAGGGAGACTTTTTTCAGAAAAACAATCGAAATTATGTGGATGAATAAAGGTACATCGTTAAAAAAAGTTGTGAGCATTCTTTATTGAACAGCCCTCGTAAATATATATTTCAGTAAAACGTTATATTTCTCATGTATTTCAAAGTTAAAATAGTACGTATATCTTTCTTTAAATATTAAACATTTTAGTGCATGCAAAAAGTTCTTTCACGCACCCAAAATCACAATTTCTATAAATCATTAACAAATCTGATGACTTCGGAAATTCAGTTCACATTCGACTGAGAGACCCTTCAAGCGGAAACTTTCGCATTCACTTGTAGGAAAAGCTCACAACTGACAGATGTACATTTTTTTCAAAGCGTTTTTCCAAAATTTTTTGCAAGGTAGAAATGTTATTGCATACTTACAATGTACGCATCGAGTTCAAAGTGGGTTCAGAGTGCCCATTATTTTTAGAAAACCATCTTTTCCGTATCTCACCAATTTTGGTAATGCAGTTTTTTTAATATTTCAAATTTCTTATTAAGTTTTAATTGTATTTCTACCTTGAGACAATTTTTACTTTTCTACCCCTATTCTTTTTCTCCTTCTACCAAGGTAAACCGAGACGGTATCCTAAGGTTATTTTATACAGACTTATTCTTAGAAGCGACCTCAACTAAGCGGGTAATCGGAACCATTGAGGGTATCTAGGACACCTCCTGACCCAAATTTTGATATCGATTGTCTTTCTAGTTTCAAACTCCACTCAGTTTGGCTAAAATTCATTTCAACCCTTTGGGCTACACGTTAGAGTGGCACAGAGAGCTGCAAATTGGTGACAACGAAAATATAATTAAAGCTGAAAGGATGACTCCACAGAACAAGACGGGAGATGCATGTGATGAAAAGGAATAGAAAACGAGCAAGAAAACAATTTATGATAAACAAGGGAAAAGGAAACCGCAGTTAAAAGGTCTGAGTTACTCCAACCATTGCAATTTCGTATCTACTTTGCCATAAGAGCTTGTCGCTAAATTGATATTTATGCAGATATTATTTTGGTTATGTAATATCGTTATGTTGTACATAAGAAACTGAGGTAACAGACAGATTACTGTCAAGTAGCACAGCCAGTAGATTACAAACTATTTCAGATTATGCAAGATAGTGTTAAATATTCCTTCGGATTTGGTAAACACTTAGATTATTGTGGAAACGTAGAGTCAGAGTGAAAAATTCAATGCCATAGCCGGGATTTGAGCCACGGGTCTTCCGGTCTCCGTCCAGCCGCTCTAACCATTGAGCTACTATGGCCAACGTGCCGACATGGCATTAAATTCTCCAACTGACTGGTATTTTTCCCGGTAAGCCACTTAGGAGTTCCCATAAACACATGAGACAGCTAACTTAACTTACATGTACTAAGGCCCGGGCTTTATAGTTAACCACTATTAGGTCAATTAGGTCAATTTAATGCCATGTTGGCACGTTGGCCATAGTAGCTCAATGGTTAGAGTGGCTGGATGGAGACCAGAAGATCCGTGATTCAAATCCCGGCTATGGCAGTGAATTTTTCAGTCTGACTCTACGTTCCACAATTTAGCCTACACACGGCCAGTGTGAAAGAACAATTAGCTTACATTATTATATCTGTCCTAATTTTCTTTATTCGCCCTCTTCTCTCCTTTAATTTCCTTTAAGCTATAGGCTATGAATTAAATCCATTTTTTTCTGGTGGCGCCATTACTATAGGGATCTACTTACATTTGGCTTAATATATTCTTGCCTGTTGAGAAAGGAGTATCTAATTCCACATTTGAGTAAGAACTTTCAAAATGAGAAATTTATTGACTCGAATTTGGAAACGACGTATCTTCCTGTACTTATCACGAGCAATAATAATTATTCTACAACCTAATTTGAAGCGGTATATGAAAGATGAATTTCAATAGTGTTGGTATGGATGGCTCAGTGGTTTATACGCTGGACTAGTGATCCCAAAGTTGGGGGTTCAAATCCGGGCCAAATCAATGACTTTTAGATGTGCTTAAAAGCGACAGCCCTAAATGAGTAGATGTACCAGAATGTAAAATAAATTTTGAGAGACGAAATTCCGGTTCACTGGTGATCCTCATATTTTTGTGATAATTTACAGCCTCATTAAGATACAAAATGTTTTATTCTGGTTACAGAGGAATTGAAAATATCTACCTCAGCATTGGATTAATTGTCAGATTATAAAATGTAAACCATGGCTTAGAGCACGTAACTTTAATGCATTAACACAAGTATTTTTCTATTAAAATAAATTTTATTCAAAATTCAACTTATTGTATCATTCTACTAAAACTAGTCTAAATATTTTATACATATATTTATAGGGGTTTCTATAATAATGCTCCTATTTTTATTTCATTACCGTATTGTGAATCATTTTTTCCCGTAGTTCATTTCACTTATCACGTAGTGTGGTCCTTGCCATTTTATATTTCAGTCACAGACACTAGTATTAGTAACACGTTGTACAACATTCCTGACAGACCTTTACAACGATCATAAGTTTGGTAAGCACCCTTTTCTGCCATACACTTTCTCTTATAAATACCCCAAGAGAAATAGAAATAAATGCAATGGGTCAAGCCTGGTGGTCACTCGATATTTTCGCTTGGTTCAACAACACGGCCTGAAAAACAATTGCCAAGCTTTTCTTCAGAAATCAATGAAAATTGGCGAGGTGCGCCATCCTGCAAGAAGCGCACATTGTCCACTCGTCTCAGTTTGGCAACAGTGGAATGAACGAAAGTTTGTAGCATGTAGGAATACCTCACTGCATTCATTGTTTTACAAAATATGTTCGGACTAATAAAAATATCATCATAATTACCACATACCACTGTCAGCAATAGATGTGACTGTAATTTTTCAGTTGTAGATTGAGCTTTGTTTTTGCAAGGGCCCCAAATAATGGTAGCTATGAAGGTTTATGAACTCACCCGTATTGTACAGGGCTTCATTAAGTCACAGTATCTTACTTAGAATATCTGGTTTCTCTTCTATCCATAGTGACTCCGACTCTCTAAACAACATGGTCTTCTGGTGCTAGTGTTTGGTCCAATCTAGCTGGAATAGGAGCACGCGCAGAGGCGTATGTGCCCCTTAGTTGTTCGTGGTTAGAGCTGACACAAACGACAGTGATGTGACAATTACCATTATCATTTCGAAGATATAAATCAACTTTTTAAACCGAAAAATCATGGAGGATAAGCGAACTTTCTGCAAATGGAGATATAACAACAGTTGTCAATAGTGACAGGATAAAACAATTGAATCGTTTATTTCTGAAAACACCTAAGTGCGCATTTTTGAACTTTCGGAAAACTATAAAAGACTGTTTTGCAGCTTAGGTTTAGGTCTAGTCTCCTTCAAATATTTTTACCAAATTAAAAACATGCTATTGAAATAATCCATTTTTATGTTATTTTTTCTTCCTTTAAGTTTTTGAGTCATACATTTTTTAAAAAGTTGCACTTAGGTGGTTTCTGCAATAAATGAGTGTATCCAAAGTGATTTTTTAAAAATTATTATTGAAATTAAGTCAAAGCATTATTTTTTACATATTTTGGTATCAAAGGTAAGTAACAGACACACTTAAGTATAAAAAAAGTGTGTTTTTATTAGGCCTAAATCGAAAACTACAAGCAGACTACACGCTATAGTATGTCTATATAAAAAGATCTGACCTTATTCACTTATTCAGCTTCTGGCAAGTCTTCTGGCAACTCCTTGTCAGTTGTTGACCATTGGATGATAAGGTTATAGAAGGCTTCACATCCAACAATGTATTCCATCAACTTTTTTTATTGTCTACCTTTTTTTGTTGATTGGGATCTAAAACAAAAATCACTGTGCAAAACCCGATAAATTTTAAAATTGGTTATAACCTACAGAAATGTTTAGCTAAAAGTAAAATATAAACCCTTTAAATAACCTTGGTAAAATAAAAGTAAACATACCTTCCCCAAAGGATAAGCTTTCTCTGTTGGTAGTTCCGGAGGGCTGGCAGTTTTTAGCAATGTGAAGGTAGATGTTGGTAATCCTCCAATGAATTCACTTGCTACCACTTTTACAGGAGTATCGTTGTTGTAGAGAAACTGCTTGTACTTGGACACTTTGAATGGCTTTTTATTTTCTTTGGCTACTTTCCTACCTGATGTTTCGGCATTTTCTTATATGATTTGGGCCACCACTTTTTGAAAGTGAGAACATCGTCTGATGTAAGGTGATATACAGTAAATCGGTCAGACTTTCTAGCTTTTAGCATGAGCTCTGTATATTCATCAGGAGTATAAATCCTGTCCATCTTTCTCAAGAGACGCTTTATGCTTCCAAAATCTCTGTCGCATGGGGAAAATGAGTGGCCACGTCCAGGGTAGTGGTAGTTGTGAGTTATTGTCACAGCGAGTCACAAAACACATGTCATCAAGGCTGCCAACCGTCACGAGTGAAATTTACCGCAGAAAGAACCTAAGCGACGACGCTTGGGTTCTTTCTGAAGTAAACGGATTATTTTCAAGGCTGAAAATACCATTGCTGATATGAAAAATAGGTTATTTCTGCACTAAAAGATGTATTTACCTTCAAATTGAACAGTGCCACCAAAAACACCTTTTTGATATTTTGTCTCTTAGGTGGTTTCTGAAATAAACGATTCCACTTAAGTTTAAAAACTTGCAAAATACCGGTATCCTTGCAACTACAAGCTTTTGAGGAAAACGATAAATATGATTCGTAAATATCGGGAGAAAAGTGTAATTTTCTAAGAAACTGTATTTAAATATACATTTATCGTTTAGAATTTATATCAGTTTTATAAAAGTTATCCACAGTATTTAATTCATTTTTCTGCCTCAAAAACAGAAATTAAACTTAAAAATAATTTTTAATAGTGCTCCTCAGTGGTTGCATTAACCATGTCCTAACCTAAGTAGCTTAGTGGTGTTACAAAAACAGTACGCCAGTTTCTGTAAGTTCGTTTCCATTGAGTGTTTAGTGAAATTTTGAACAAGATTGGTTACAAACTATATCACGTAGAACATTGTAATGCGCCAAAGTATAACGAAAAACTAATTGGAGTGAAAAGCATTGGGCGGAGACCTCTTCGACATTTTAATTGCCAATGTGGAGGTTTTAAAGAGCTGCAATGGCTAAAACTGGTGTTAAATGTTCGAGATTTTTTAAAACATAAAATCCATTTTTTTCTTTCGAAATTTTCACCAAACATCCCATAATTCTGCTTTAATGTCTCACTTGTTTTCTTGTCTAACGGTGTATATTCTGCTAAAAATCTTTAAATTCCCTTTCTGCTGCAATAAGTAGTGTCATGCTCCTTTAATGCGCATTCTTCTGCTGTATAATAAGGCTGACAAGACCACGAATTCATAATACACATCCAGTCTGCTATCCATTTCAGTGTTATTTTCCGTAAATTACATTATAACCCATATGCATATGTACCTGAATGTGTTTCTCTGCTTTATTATTTGATCATCTATTATACTTTTTGTTCTAATTGACTGGGATCCTAAACACGCAACTGCTTTTGTCTTTTGAATGGAATCTTAATATAATATTTTTCTGTCTCATTTTAATTGCTAACTATATATTTTTTCACTCGGAAAATGTTCACTTGGTCGTCTGTAAGTAAGAGTGTATACATTTGTATATACCACAAGAAGAAATATGGGCAGATTGCAGAGGAGATGGAGAGACTTACGTGAAAAACAGAGCAGACAATGTATCTAATCCATGGAGTGAATATTAGGATGTTAAGTGTGTAGTGCTTAACGCCCGTTTTTACTACAAACGGCACCGCAGGTGGTGACACTGATAATGCATGAGATGAAGAGGGAGCACTGGTGGAATGAGATGGCGGGGGAAACCGTAGACCCCGAAGAAAACACACACCCAGCGCCGTGTTGTCCACAAATCTCACTTTATGGTCGCCTGGGATCGAACCTTGGCCACCTGGTGAGAGTCGAGTTGTCTAAGCACTCAGCCATGGTGCAGTCAAAGAAGATGATCAGGGGGTAGATTTTGATGACCTACAAATGCTTAAAAGTTACCTATAAAATGATTTGAAAATTCAATAAAAACGACGTATAAAATGATATAAAAATTGTATTTCATAAAAAGTTACCAATCAAAAGCTATAAATTGTAATTATAAATTAATTAAATATTATTGAACTAATATATATATATATATATACATACTTAGTTTTCAACACCAGAAACTACAAAATAAGAACAAAATATACAAACTAATTAGCAATGTGAGTATATCTAAAATCTAATGAATTTATTAGAAAAACAAAAACCTGAATGGAAACATATTATTTTCTTACCTGTGACGTACTCTCCTACATTTCTAATAGATTCTTCGTAGCATAATGGAATATAATTCTTATTTAATGTTGACTCGCCCCATGTGATGATCCAGAAAGATTTTGAGCTTAGCGTTATTCATCATTTTAGAAGAATATTTGTAGACACAAGCTCGTTATGCTACTCATGTAACTCCTTAGAAAAATTGGAACCTGTACCAACATTGAATCCCTTATTCTCAGAAAGTAGCATTTGCGCCATGTCCCGCTTCAATTTTCCACAGCCCGCTTATGTTTGTCACGACCGATATATTGTTGCTGTCTTAATTTCACGAAACTTACAGAACTGTAACTGTCTGTAGAAACATCGGCTTTTCCAAACTAATTTACAAAAAGTATTCTTTAATGTTCGTGGTTTTTGATTAATTTAACTGCAATGGTCATATCGGCGGCCCTTTAATCTCGTAGCAATACTAGCTTCACTTTCGGCATAATTATATAGAATAGATAGATAACAAGATACACAACCACACTGTCATACATAGGCTAGCTCACAGAGCCACCAACACAGTTGCAACTGCAATTGCAGCTCCAAGCGGTGCGAGGTAATGAGAAAGTGAAATCCCCACGATGAAGTTGACCAAAACGGAGCCTATGCTGCCAATACTTGTGTTATTGCAAGAGTTGACTCAATTTAAAAATTATTATTAATGTCCCAATATGGTTAAAATGACGGAAAATGGTCAAAATATTTAATAAATGACCTAGAACGTTAGTATAGAGAAAAATGACAGAAACTGACCGAAATGAAATGTCATCAGAGTCCGTGCCCTGGTGATGATAATGATGGTGATATATGACAAAGGTAAATCCAGTAAATAGTGTATAAACATCGACACGTGTACCATTTAAGCCTGTATGTATATAAACTGAAAGGAAGTGCAGAATAAAGGAAAGCTATAATTAGCAGAAGAAGCTATAGAATAAGAACAAATACCTGAGAAAGATAGGAGGAAGAGGTGAGGTAAGGGTTAACGTTAACCGTTTATGCACGGTGTTAACTACCAAGCAGTAAATCAATTTAGTGAATGTGGGAAGGATAGAGGTTGCGTGTTGAAAGGGAGCGGACAGAGGATAAAGGGGACTGAGAACAGATTTGTTAAGATCGATGCCAAGTCTCTCGACAACTCCAGGGGTTGGCTTGGGGAGGGGGTGGATTCTCAGCACACTGCTCAGTCTGTGTGTAAACAGTATACACGTGACAAATATCCCTCCTATGTGTTAATCTTTTCTTTGTTTACCCAACTTCCTAATTTTGTGTTGCCTTGAAAGTTTCTAGTTACATTATTTTCTTAAGAAGTATCTAAGACACATATAAACATGCTATAGAGTCGGACTGGCTAGACGGCTGTTTTACTATGCAGAGCTGTGCGTCCTGTCGGCGCCGCAATGAAAACGCTGCCCTTTACGGAAAGGTACTCTTAAAAATAAGAAACCTTCTCTTTTGTTACTAGATTTTAACTGAGATGAACGAGAAACGCCTATAGCAGTTTTCTATAAAATATTTGTTTTGCATGTAGAGAATTTTAGTTTCGCGTGTGTGGTTCCTTGCATTGGTTGCTGCCATGCTGTTAAGCTTTGTATGTACCAGTGCTCGAGTCAGCGTTACACGAATTAAAAATATACTGCTTTTCTTACATTATACTTCTAATACTTAGGAGATCTACCTAAAAGATTTGTAAATGTTATTGTCCTTAAACCTTGCTTGGTGCCTAAGGTTTTAATGTGAACATAGACTTCTCTTCTTCCAGATATGCTTTTTGTATACTTTGTATTATAAGTGGTCAAAATATTTATGGTAATATGACGGTCAGTAGCACAGAATGTTGAACTTTTTGTAACAGGGTCAGAAAATAACCCAGATATAGGTACAAGATGTGATTTTCCAAGTTATGTTACAAATTTACTACAATAATTAAAACTTGGCAACTATGCACCTTCTGAGACTTCATTTGTATGTCCATTGTTGTTACAAGTTCGTAAACAATACATACATATGCACTGTTGTAACAAATCATTATAAAATACAAACACAGTTAGAAATTGCGTTTTGTGGAAGTTTAACGTGAAAAAAAGACTTGAAAAAAAACTGAATTGATAATGCTCTAGAACTCAACAAAGTAAGGTGTTGTTACTGTTGATAAGATAGCTAGGCACTATTCAGTGGAACGTATTGTATTGTATTTATTTCATCCTTTGGAACATAATACATATGTTATAGGACACGTCAGTTCAAGATACAAAGATAAATATAAAAAGTTACATAAGACTAAAAACTGTAACAGATACAAGATCCAAGAAAAGTCTAAAGTAGAAAAAGCAAATAAATATTGTCAATAGATTGTTGGTTACAATTTCTGACATAGTCAATTTTTCATCACTAATACTACTTGTACATAATCAATTCTACAACATTAGAATCTAATTTACAGAGTCAATTACAGCATTAGAAACAAATTCTACACATGATCCCTTAATCAGCTTAATGAGTTTATCACTTTCAAGTCTAATTAAAGCTGCAATGTCATAATTCATTTAAGTTATATAAACATTTATTTATGAGGAAAGTCTTTAACTTCCATTTAAACTGCTGTTTTGAGATGCTTGCTATTGATTTAATATCAGATGGCTGTTTATTGTAAAGCTTAATTCCTAGTATATGTACATCCTTTTGAGAGACAGTTTTAATTACACTATCTCTACGTGGAACAAGAAGGTAGCCACTTGCTCTATTTCTTGATATACCTATTTGACTTAGCATGCCTTCTCAATGCTTACGTCCTGTACTGTAAGTTTTTATATCATATGATACTTAAAAATGCTAGAAGACAATTCTTCTCAGAACTAGAAAAAGAGCTACTCAGACCTCAAATTGAGAGAGGAATTCTTTCCCTCGCTGCAGAACACAATGCATTCGTTCAGCAATAACTCAAGCTGGTACCAAGGATCCTCAACCAACAAGACCCAGATGCAAATTTTCCAAATCTGAAACGAAAAAGATATGATTCCTGCCCAAGTTTAAAGGACGAGAAAGTGAAGAAGCAATGTGATGAGTGTCACAAATTTATCTGCAAAGAACATGCAAGCGCATAAGTGTTCTGCAATGAGTGTTCATCATTTCAAGTGGAGAATAAGTAGAAGTTTATTTATAACAGGAATTTTTATAAAGTGATAATGCACACCATAATACAAAATTACAGTAGGTATTGTTATATAGTGTGAAGTAAATGAACATTTTGTGTTAAATTAGTATATATACATATATGTTTTGGAACTAAAGCATATATATGTTTTCATATTTCAGACATGGCTAGTACATAACTTACATAGCTTACAAAATGGAGTTGTTGGTGTGCTTTGGTCTCAAAATTAAATTATTATTTTTATGGAAATATTTTACACTTTATCGCCGCATAGTTGTTAAAATCACTTTGGGGTGAAAAAAGACCCGGATATATAATATGTTTTTCCAGAGCTGATACCATGAGAGAGTTAAGAAACCAAATTCCTTTATACCATATATGTGACGTGCTCCATAGCGCAATCATAAATTTTCATAGCAATTCGTTTACTAATTCATGTTAAAAATATTTTCGCTTTTCTTTAATAAGTTGCAGGAGATCTTCTTGTGGTACATCTTTTTAAATTTCACATTTCATATTTAGGTTCAATTTGGTTTTCTATGTGGTTTCTTACAAACATACCCATTAAGGCATAAATTGGGCCCAGTATTTTAATTAACTCCCTTCATCATTATATGCGCATTCCTCTCGTAAGAAATAAAATGAATTAATGAAAAGTGACATTCTTATAGAAGCTTCGAAAGTTTAAGCCACGTGTTATAGAAGCATGCGATATTTTCTTAGCAGTAAAGACATTCCAATCCCTCACTGCCATTTAGTTCACTTCAAACAATCGACTTAACGACTTATCTATGGCTAACTTTCTCACGCAAATAGGCTCCTGTATTTAGAACTGTGGAGTATAATGCGAGTATAATGCAATCAAATGTGTGGAATAAATAAAATAACTTTAAACAAATATATGAAACTAAAATAAATTTTATAAGTAATGTCTTTAATATTTACATAGAAGTGAAACCTAACACTAACAGAGAAAAGAAAAGAATCCAAATTCCAAAGCTCAATTAACGTAATCCTAGGACGCCACAGGCGGTACGTATCACATTGTATATAAGAACCAATAGTCGTTTACCGGAAAAAATACGAGTCACTTGGAACATTTAAAGTCATGTTGGCAGGTTGGCCATGGTAGTTCAATGGTTAAGATACCATGAGACCGGGAAACGGTGGCTCAAAACCCGGCTATGGCATTGAATTGTTCAATCTGACTCTATCTATCTAAATCCTAGCCAACACACGGCTAGTGTGGAAGAAGGATTAATTTCCTCAAAGATGAAATTGATAAGATCAGTAAAATGTGTTAAAACAAGAAAAAAAGACAAGGCAAATGACTTTATAAGAAATAAATAACATATTCAATTGATAAAGTAGATGACTACGTAACCTTATCTGGATTACTTAAAACGTATGTCTTTCAAATATTTATTTTAGGATTATAAGTCAGAGGAAACAGTTTTAGCAATGTATGAAAGACCAATTCTTAAGAACACAGCAAGACAAAGATTCAATGGTATGCAATTGATTATTATAGTGATGATTTATTCTGCTATTATGTGATTTATTCTGCTTTTACCTAAGACATCGCATTCGATCCATAAATGTACTATCAAAGGTTAGGAGAGCAAACATATAAAAACGAAAGACAGAAAGCAGTTCCTCTGAATGCTTGAGTAAAAATTTCCTTGCAGTCTATTTCTCAAATACAAAAAGATACCCGTCTAAAACCTAAATTCAGCTCACCTCAAACGGAAAAGTTTATTATTCCATTTACTACATTTTTAATCTAAGACTCTCACTTTGTGTAATACTTGATTATCCAATCCCAAATTTAACTACTGGCTGTGGGGAACCCTAAAAATATCCAGTTAGAAAGGCCAGTGCGCGAGATTTCAACACGAGATCTCCTAAATGAAGAACCATAGACATTAATATCTGAGCTATCTCGCATAGTATCTCATTTTTGTTTTCACAAAAGTAGCTCGTCACTTCCATTGAGTGTCACATGTTTGAAATTCTTTGTTGAAGAATAACATACCTATAATGAATTCTAGATGAAATAGCTGCTTTTATAAATAACAGATATATTCCGTTTCATTTTCATTGAGTTTTGTCACTGAAGAAGTATAAAAGTATTTCAATCGCATAAAATCTAAAGTTCATGAAAATGTACGAACAACACCCTTACATATGTGACGTTTGCTAGGTTGAAATCAATATGTCACCACATCTTCATATTAAGATCAACAACTACTGTCCCATAACAGCAAACAATATAATGACAAACAAGAGAATGAACAATTCGACCCACTAAGTAATATAAATGAACAGGTATAATATAACATTTCTTCAAGATATTGATCTATATATTTAGTCTCTGTCGCTACTCATAAGTTTTCCTTTATTGTTTTCCCTATATGGCAATATGGGAATTTCCTAAAGGCGAAATATAATTGAAATTATATACCACAAATAATAATAATAATAATAATAATAATAATAATAATAATAATAATAATAATAATAATAATAATAATAATAATAATAATAATAATAATAATAATAATAATAATAATAATAATAATAATAATAATAATAATAATAATAATAATAATAATAATAATAATAATAATAATAATAATAATAATAATAATAATAATAATAATAATAATAATAATAATAATAATAATAATAACAATAACAATAACAACAATAATAATAACAACAATAATAATAACAACAATAATAATAACAATAACAATAACAATAACAATAACAATAATAATAACAATAATAATAACAATAATAATAATAATAATAATAATAATAATAATAATAATAATAATAATAATAATAATAATAATAATAATAATAATAATAATAATAATAACAATAATAATAACAATAATAATAACAATAATAATAACAATAATAACAACAATAATAACAATAATAATAACAATAATAATAATAACAATAATAATAACAATAATAATAACAATAATAATAACAATAATAATAACAATAATAATAACAATAATAATAACAATAATAATAACAATAATAATAACAATAATAATAACAATAATAATAACAATAATAATAACAATAATAATAACAATAATAATAACAATAATAATAACAATAATAATAACAATAATAATAACAATAATAATAACAATAATAATAACAATAATAATAACAATAATAATAACAATAATAATAACAATAATAATAATAATAATAATAATAATAATAATAATAATAATAATAATAATAATAATAATAATAATAATAATAATAATAATAATAATAATAATAATAATAATAATAATAATAATAATAATAATAATAATAATAATAATAATAATAATAATAATAATAATAATAATAATAATAATAATAATAATAATAATAATAATAATAATAATAATAATAATAATAATAATAATAATAATAATAATAATAATAATAATAATAATAATAATAATAATAATAATAATAATAATAATAATAATAATAATAATAATAATAATAATAATAATAATAATAATAATAATAATAATAATAATAATAATAATAATAATAATAATAATAATAATAATAATAATAATAATAATAATAATAATAACAATAATAATAATAATAATAACAATAATAATAATAATGATAATAACAATAATAATAATAATAATAATAATAATAATAATAATAATAATAATAATAATAATAATAGTAGTAGTAACAATAATAATAATAATAATAATAATAATAATAATAATAATAATAATAATAATAATAATAATAATAATAATAATAATAATAATAATAATAATAATAATAATAATAATAATAATAATAATAATAATAATAATAATAATAATAATAATAATAATAATAATAATAATAATAATAATAATAATAATAATAATAATAATAATAATAATAATAATAATAATAGTAGTAGTAGTAGTAGTAGTAGTAGTAGTAGTAGTAGTAATAATAATAATAATAATAATAATAATAATAATAATAATAATAATAATAATAATAATAATAATAATAATAATAATAATAATAATAATAATAATAATAATAATAATAATAATAATAATAATAATAATAATAATAATAATAATAATAATAATAATAATAATAATAATAATAATAATAATAATAATAATAATAATAATAATAATAATAATAATAATAATAATAATAATAATAATAATAATAATAATAATAATAATAATAATAATAATAATAATAATAATAATAATAATAATAATAATAATAATAATAATAATAATAATAATAATAATAATAATAATAATAATAATAATAATAATAATAATAATAATAATAATAATAATAATAATAATAATAATAATAATAATAATAATAATAATAATAATAATAATAATAATAATAATAATAATAATAATAATAATAATAATAATAATAATAATAATAATAATAATAATAATAATAATAATAATAATAATAATAATAATAATAATAATAATAATAATAATAATAATAATAATAATAATAATAATAATAATAATAATAATAATAATAATAATAATAATAATAATAATAATAATAATAATAATAATAATAATAATAATAATAATAATAATAATAATAATAATAATAATAATAATAATAATAATAATAATAATAATAATAATAATAATAATAATAATAATAATAATAATAATAATAATAATAATAATAATAATAATAATAATAATAATAATAATAATAATAATAATAATAATAATAATAATAATAATAATAATAATAATAATAATAATAATAATAATAATAATAATAATAATAATAATAATAATAATAATAATAATAATAATAATAATAATAATAATAATAATAATAATAATAATAATAATAATAATAATAATAATAATAATAATAATAATAATTGGTACATGATAATCATGAGTGGATGGAAAAAGTCTTATGTGTAATTCCGCAGGTAGGTAGAATGAACCAACCTCGGACTCAATATTGCTAGCACTCACTTCGTTCGGACGCAAACGACTCCTCTGATGGTAAATATTACCTACCTCCCTTATAGCATAAATAACTATTAAATTACTTTACTGGATACCTACACATCATAATATAACACTATCTTGACCCCTCCTCTGCTTACATGATGTGTTTGCTTTCATTTCATTTTATTTTAAGTAACATAACATCGCGGAAGGATACGTTTAGAAACGGGTGAGAGGAAGTAGATCGACGAGGTTTACTTAGTCTCAGAAGACTGTATCTGTAATCAAGCGGTGTCAATTGTGGCAATGCCCCGCAGCGGGCCACTCGCCGTGCTCAGTGCATAGTGTACCAAGACAATAGAAACCAATTTAGTGTAGGTTTTCACGTGAATTGCACAGAGCATGAGCTGTGTCAGAGACTGAAGCATGAGTTGGTATTTCGATCTGGAATGAGAAAACCAATTGATATGCAAAATAGTCTGCAGTAGTGTACAGTACCTATCATATATTGTGTTAAATATACAAAATACAAAGACATTATGAGTGAAACACCAAGCAGCATATAGTTAACTTGTTTTCTAACTAAATTGCAAATTAATTACTAGTTAAGGTTTATGCTATTTAAATTATTTAAAATAATTTAAGTAAAGGATTCCGTTACATGTTTTTGATTCCGAAAAGCTAAGAACTTGTATTATAAAATAGCGGAATTTTAAGTTAATTTATTAGGCTGTACATCAATACGTATCTGTCGTAAGTTCATATCAAAACTTATTATTAATACTATAGTACTATATGTACTTTCAAACCAAAGGTTCAAATTTCTATGCAAAATAAAAAGGCTGTTAGAGAGTACCTTTGCTCAAAATCCTTTTATTCTGTACAAGATTATCTGAATGACAAATTATCCTGATAATGCTTCTGTAGCTCTATAAGTAGTATCTAACTATTCCAATGACAAATCATTACTAGTAAGTATTTGATGAAAGTTGAAAGTTTATTTTTAATGTATATGTATTTAATAAATAACAATGAAGGGTATCCATTGCAAAAAGGTAGAGACGTACTGGCATAAGCCAAGTGAAAGCTGGTTTAAAAAATGTTTCATTTTGTATCATATATAATTATCCCTGATTTGTTTTCCATATTGTTGTTCATATTACCTGTATACTATAATATGTGTCTTATGTTAACTTTTGTGTATATGTGTGTGTGTGTGTGTGTGTGTGTGTGTGTGTGTGTGTGTGTGTGTGTGTGTGTG
>CM060951.1:110669684-110814684 GCA_030765055.1 Mantis religiosa | reverse complement strand
AAATATTGATTCTCTGGTTGTACACTTTAATAAGCAGTGAAATACACTGAGGTGAACACAGAAACTCAAACGATCAGCTATAAATGGTTCTTTAATTCGTCCGGTAGCATTTGAATAAAGCACACCATCAAATTTTAAGCTCCCATTTCTGTTAATCTGTTTTTCTTTCAATTTGTGGTTTTCAAAATGCCGTATGGACTTAGGAACTTACAAAGTTTTGTGTATTAGTTAAAAATATAAAGTTGTTCATTTGAAATTATTTTACACATCTTACAATAAAAGTCTTCAAAATTGAGTAACATGTGAATAATTTTAGCTATTAAAATAATTAAAATTATGAAATTTCTGCAAAATAACTTATTCTTATTTGTGAAACAAGCCCATATTAAGAATGTTCGAGCAATAGGATTAACAGTAATGTCTGAAACAAAGTGATTAAGCGTACATAAGAATTACATAGTATTTGTGCACTATGTTTTATGTTTAGAATATCTGGTAAAATAGTAAAAGAGATCGCAACAAAACAGTGATCTTTAATGTTATATGCCTTACCATAGGGACATTTAATAGCTACCTACATGTCTAGGTAGAAAAAAAAAGAGGAAAATTGACCGGATTTAAACCACCAGAAAGGTTTTGATAAATTAACTCTAAAGGTGGAAATAAGGCTTTATAAAACTTTGTGACAACAGTTGTGTATATATAATATTTGAACCTAAAGCAGAAATGAGATTTTCCGAAATGAAACATGACACCAAAAATCAAACCAAATATGTTTCTGAACGATCAGCAAATATCTCAAGCTATGAGATTTATTGTGATTTGGTTAATGAAAATGTACCAGTCTCCCTCACATTTAGGGCCACGCCATACCAAACCGCTCAGATTGCTCGACTCTCAAAAAGGTGGGATTCAGTTTCAGGCGACGGCAAAGTGAGATCTGTGGGGGACAACACGGTGCTGAGGTAGGTTTCTTCCGGGATCTCCGGTTTCCCCAGCCATCTTATTCCACCGGTGTTCCATCTTCATCTAATGTATCATCAGTGTCACGGTGTCACGTAGTAAAAGAGAGTGTTAAACATTTATTTTAGTTCCCATCACAGAGTGTCTTAACCGTTTAAGGAACATTCATAAAGTGAGAAAAATAATGGTAGGACATTCTATACTTTCTAGAAGCTGTTGCCGAAACGGAGGCTTCAATATTTAAATCTACTGTCATGTAGCAGAGCGGTATGGCTCAGGGGTTTCGTCTGTGTTGCGCACTCGGGAGGTCCGCGTTCGCTTCCCGTGGTTGACATACCCGATCCGTGGGTTCTTTCGGGGGTTTTCCTTGGTCGCCAGGTGAATGCTAGATAGGTTAATTACATCCTGTCCCTCCATTTCACTTCCATTCTGATTTCATATCATCTCTCATCTGTTGACCTCTTTCATTGTAGAAGTGTTGGCTGGAGGCTCGGCGTTACACGGCAGGATGATATACTTCTTTTAAACACCTTCGTCCTCTGGCAGGGTGGTCTCCTCTCTCTGAGTCAGCTTCGTGGGCTGTTTCAGCACCACAGCAGGTGCGATGCTAATTCTACTACATTTCAGTGGAGTCTCAAAATGGTCAGTGGCAGAAACCCCGCCGTCTGCTCTGTCGTGGCTCTTGAGGTCGGTCATCCTCTGTCTCCTTATCCTTCCTCTGGGGGTGCCCCACTTGGGGCATATGTACATAAGATCAAACTGGATGAAGTGCCCAATGCCCTATTCTTTATACTCTCACGCAATCTTGACCATATTTCCTTACCAATGACTTGCATATAGCTATTTGCGCCGTATGTTGTCAACCCATACACTTCCTGTATAGATGGTTCAGGCTGTCAGGTTCCAGGGCACAGAAAATCAGTGACAATTCTAGCAGCGCAATTCACTCATCCTGTCGTTTTGATAAACACTGAGTGTATATTTTGGAAGAATACGTAAGGTGGGAGAAACAGTGAACAATTAATGGAAATTAATTATTCTTTCACACTGGCCGTGTGTAGGCTAAATTGTGGAAACGTTGAGTCAGACTGAAAAATTCAATGCCATAGCCGGGATTTGAACCACGGATCTTCTGGTTTCCGTCCAGCCGCACTACCATTGTGCTACTATGGCCAACGTGCCGACATGACATTAAATTCTCCAACTGACTCGTATTTTCCCGGTAAACCACTTAGGAGTTCTCATAAACACATGAGACAACTACCTTAATGGCGACTTACTACATGTAAGTACTTTAAGGCCCGGGCTTTATAGTTAACCACTATTAGGTTAATTAATGGAAATTAATTATTCTTTCACACTGGCCGTGTGTAGGCTAAATTGTGGAAACGTTGAGTCAGACTGAAAAATTCAATGCCATAGCCGGGATTTGAACCACGGATCTTCTGGTTTCCGTCCAGCCGCACTACCATTGTGCTACTATGGCCAACGTGCCGACATGACATTAAATTCTCCAACTGACTCGTATTTTCCCGGTAAACCACTTAGGAGTTCTCATAAACACATGAGACAACTACCTTAATGGCGACTTACTACATGTAAGTACTTTAAGGCCCGGGCTTTATAGTTAACCACTATTAGGTTAATTAATGGAAATTAATTATTCTTTCACACTGGCCGTGTGTAGGCTAAATTGTGGAAACGTTGAGTCAGACTGAAAAATTCAATGCCATAGCCGGGATTTGAACCACGGATCTTCTGGTTTCCGTCCAGCCGCACTACCATTGTGCTACTATGGCCAACGTGCCGACATGACATTAAATTCTCCAACTGACTCGTATTTTCCCGGTAAACCACTTAGGAGTTCTCATAAACACATGAGACAACTACCTTAATGGCGACTTTACTTTAAGGCCCGGGCTTTATAGTTAACCACTATTAGGTTAATTAATATTAATTAACCTAATAGTGGTTAACTATAAAGCCCGGGCCTTAAAGTACTTACATGTAGTAAGTCGCCATTAAGGTAGTTGTCTCATGTGTTTATGAGAACTCCTAAGTGGTTTACCGGGAAAATACGAGTCAGTTGGAGAATTTAATGTCATGTCGGCACGTTGGCCATAGTAGCACAATGGTAGTGCGGCTGGACGGAAAATTAATTAACCTAATAGTGGTTAACTATAAAGCCCGGGCCTTAAAGTACTTACATGTAGTAAGTCGCCATTAAGGTAGTTGTCTCATGTGTTTATGAGAACTCCTAAGTGGTTTACCGGGAAAATACGAGTCAGTTGGAGAATTTAATGTCATGTCGGCACGTTGGCCATAGTAGCACAATGGTAGTGCGGCTGGACGGAAACCAGAAGATCCGTGGTTCAAATCCCGGCTATGGCATTGAATTTTTCAGTCTGACTCAACGTTTCCACAATTTAGCCTACACACGGCCAGTGTGAAAGAATAATTAATTTCCATTAATTAACCTAATAGTGGTTAACTATAAAGCCCGGGCCTTAAAGTACTTACATGTAGTAAGTCGCCATTAAGGTAGTTGTCTCATGTGTTTATGAGAACTCCTAAGTGGTTTACCGGGAAAATACGAGTCAGTTGGAGAATTTAATGTCATGTCGGCACGTTGGCCATAGTAGCACAATGGTAGTGCGGCTGGACGGAAACCAGAAGATCCGTGGTTCAAATCCCGGCTATGGCATTGAATTTTTCAGTCTGACTCAACGTTTCCACAATTTAGCCTACACACGGCCAGTGTGAAAGAATAATTAATTTCCATTAATTAACCTAATAGTGGTTAACTATAAAGCCCGGGCCTTAAAGTACTTACATGTAGTAAGTCGCCATTAAGGTAGTTGTCTCATGTGTTTATGAGAACTCCTAAGTGGTTTACCGGGAAAATACGAGTCAGTTGGAGAATTTAATGTCATGTCGGCACGTTGGCCATAGTAGCACAATGGTAGTGCGGCTGGACGGAAACCAGAAGATCCGTGGTTCAAATCCCGGCTATGGCATTGAATTTTTCAGTCTGACTCAACGTTTCCAGTGAACAATTACATTTTCAAATATAGTCTTGCTAGAAGGAGACTGGCCTATGACGCAATTTCTAAACATGGTGCACAAAACCATATTAGATTTATTAATTTATTATTTGACAGTCTTTCCTGCACTTTTTAGTTTACTGTTTTGTTTTTGTTAACTTTATCCAGTTTCCAGATATGCCAGTAACGTCAGTGACTTATGCATTAAGTATTTGTAATAGTTGTAGTAATTTTCCTGGAATAAAGGCACCATATCTGTCTACTTCCATACTAGAAGAAATGGATCACATACACTTCAGCATTGCATTATTTTTAGAGGTGTCAAAAGCACGTTTTATATCCTGCAAATCGCATTATGCATTCGCGTATTTTTGCTTTCTGTACAGTTTTCAATCAAGTTTCTATATCAAGATTTCATGGGAAATACATAATTTAAAGCATCCTTAATAATAAAATCGTATTTTCAGAAAAATGGTATTTATCTGCGTACGTCTGTCCTCAAGTACTAGAATACTACAGTTGGTATTGTAACGTTGTATAGTTACATCTGGGAATATTTGTAACAGTTTAAAACAATTTACTAAATTAAATACTTGGGCAAGAGGTACCGGAGCTTTGGTACAAAACATGTATAGATTAAAAATGTTCACTGCTTTCTCGCAGACATGAATCCTGTTTTATTACACTACAGCGTGTAATCCATTCTTTTCTAACATTCACTTCACAACAGAAAACAAATCACTTTAAAAATACTTATGACTGATTCTGCACCAAGAAGGTACCTTACATACTTCTGTCTGCTATGCTTGCATCTTGCAGAATGACTCGCTTTCCCGCTCTGCTAATAAAAGCCGAGTCAGTATCCTTCTCAAATGTTATATACGCGGTTTTCAGGGTTCCAAACTAGGTAAATCATTGAATGACTAATTTCGAAAGTCATTCAACTAGACTAGTTGTGAACAGACAAGACTTAGAATCTGTGAAGATGTCCGACGGAGATATGTTTTCATCGTCTGGACCACTGCCTTCAACCCCGGAAATAACATTCTATTGAATTAACGCCGGCCGTGAAAGCCTAAACGTGTACATCGAAAGTAATAGTTAAAATACATTGTATTAAGCCTACATGTATATTATGTACCCATACATATTTACAGTGAGCATCTTCCAGGATGTGACATGAAGATTTTAAGAATTCCGCCGCAGACTACCCGTTAAATAAATAAAAAGTATTAACAAAATTTTGATTTCATAAAAATTAATATAATGATGTTAGATAATTTGAAACTGACATAGATATTTTCATGAAAAATGAGTATTTTCAATTTCTTAAATAGCTTCTTAAGTTCTTTTCATTCTGATTAGCCTTTGAAAAACTGATAACAGTAAGAGATTAAATTGCATTTTACTACAGAAGAACTACAGATATCTATTAAAGCATAAATTTGGGCCAGATATGTCTGTTAAGGAGTTGACAATTTCCTTTACATTGGATTGTTTTTTCCAATACATTTTTCTTAAATGGGAAGTTCGGGCATTGTGTACTACTTGGGTTCAATCCCACTGGATTCCATTTCCGTATTCTTAAGGCTGTAGCGTTATTTCCCATTCTTGTGTAAAAATGAACTACTAGATATTATTAATTCAGGTGTTAGTAACATTTAAGCATTATTCAATAGCAAATACGTATAAAATAGTATAAGCCCAGAGAATCGATTGGCAATAAATATAGGAGTCGGTACTTAGGAAAATCTGCTAGTTTTCGGTGCGAGTAAACGAGACCTGAGTTACTGGCCTTCCCTTTGTGTAGCGAAAGAGTTTACCGTTTCTTCTGAGAAAAGCGCTTACCACAGAAATTGTTTTGAGTGCCGTTAAAATATCCAAGTTCAAAGAGGGAACCATTTAAAGCAAAGATAAAAATGAAGTAACCAATGGGAAGATAGAAACACTGGCGTGAGTTAAAAAATTCCTGAAACTTCCCCATAGTAGTGGATAAGACAGTTTTGGGGAAGAGAAGGCCCCACGAAGTGTCGAACAGGGTGAAAGTAATAGCGCAATATAATTTGCATCCCGTAAGGCACAAGGGGCATCCGACGAGTGGTTATTTAGTGAAAACCTACAGACATCCGCATAACTAGGAACGCCGATATCAAAGAGTTATAAGTATATTACGAGGAACCAAGAGAGAAACCCAAATTCCCTCTCCAACCACTGCACCAACATTATAGGAATTAGCAGTCATACTGGTCAAGGCGGACTCTGAGATCATAGCGCTTCCTCAGGCCACAACGTCGACGAGTACGACGAAAGGCAACAAATCGTCTCTTCGAAGCCCGACGGAGGGAGGGACCTTCGAGAGAATGCCACAAGTATTTGAGAATACTTGTACTTTATAAATTTTGGGGTAAGTACATTTTGGTCTTAAGTTAACAAGGAGTAGTTACAATCATTACGTTTTATCCACACCAATGTATCCGCTACGAGAAAGCGGAGGCGAAACATCAGTGTAGCTGAAACCCAATAATCATTAACTGAGGATCGTAGCGTAAGACATTTTAAAGATTTCGTAACTGCTTACCTATCGCTCGTCCTTTGTGGTCCGGGGGTAACATATTTTTTGGGCGCAAATGTCGTTAACATGGCTTCCTCTGGAAGGGGGGTAAAGGCAATGGTCCTGTTTCGTAGATTTACGAAAAGCCAGACAAAGGGGCCAGTGAGCAAAATTAAGCGGTCTTTCATGCCTTCTATAAAATGGAACGCTGAGATCGACGGCAGTGAAAGAGTGTAAATAAATAAAAACTCAATTTCCAGGGCCTTTGGCCAAAACTGCTAAACCCTACGCTTATATAAATGATCCTTCGGCTATGCTTTGCAACTTGGGGCTCTCAATGTATTTTCCTATACTTATGAACTACGGGTATACCTTAAATATTCACCCTCGTTATGCGGTGGATGGAATTGGCCCCAAGTACGAGTATAACAGTGTACGGAACTTCTCACTTTTCTTTCTGTCCTGGCCATACAAATATAAGGGAATTTCGAAGCTCTCGCATAGCGACTAGTTCTTAAAATATGTAAGAATTGCTTAAGTCAATAAGTGAATTGGATTCAACATTAAGCTTTATAAGAATACTGTGTTGAGAATGGGATGAGAAAGTTCATATGAATGATATTTTTAGTGGAAACCCGAAAACGAAATTTTTGATGGGATACAATGCTTGTCCTATTTACTAGGTAATAGGCAATTATTTTTTTATCAAGGTAAAATTAAATAAATAGCTATTTAGCCTGGAAAGTTACTAAGTGAGAATAGGAAGCTTGGAATTACATTTTGAAGTCAAATGAAAAGCTGAAGTAAAGGTTGAAAAGCGGTTTTGGAAAGTTAAGCCTCGTGAATTACCGTTTACATTGTTCATTAGTATGGTCGGAGGACTGAACAGAAAAAATTGACTTTAGCAAAAGTTAAAATGGCGATGAGTATTGTGAGAGCATGTTTGAGGAAATTCTCTGGCATTAATGTCGGAAATTCATACAAAGATAGGTATGGGACATGTTTGGAGAAATGGAGAGTATTATTATAACGGCTTTTGGAAAGAAGTAGAATCAAGATTAAAAGATATTGATAGTGGATTTATTTTTGCTAATACAAGGGAGAACAGCCACCCACCCACCCATCCACCCACCTACTTATTTGTTCATTTGTTTATTTATTGATTGACTTATTTATTTAATTATTTATTTATTCATTCATTCATTTAATGTGAACATTACAGGTTTCCCAATTACAATATTCACTATAAAGTTACAATATGGGCAAAATGTTTCAAAACTCAAAATTAATTACAGAATACATGATAACAAAACAAACACAAACAAGTTGGCAACATTGATTCACGCACACTATTGGTACTATTGGTAATAAATAATCACAGGATAAAGCAAAGTTTCTGATTTTCATACTAAATATATCAATGTTTAATGGATATAATTTATTGTATAATGACTGCATTCTATGCACAGGTGAATATTTATATGAATTGGTATGGGCCTCCTGAGGAAGAAAAATATTACGAAATCTAGTAGGTTCAACATTTGGAACGTAAATACTTATTAATTGTCTTAGGTTTGGGCCATCAATCATGTTATTAATTAGTTTGTAAAGGAAAAACAATAACTGACAATTTCTCCTCTCTGATAGACTTCTAAGCCGAATAAATGAATTAATCAGCCATATGATATGAACTTAGCAAAATAATGACAAGTTTTTGTAAAACACATACCTTAGAAATTTCTATTGAATAACTTCTATAGGTTTAATAAATTTGGCGGTATAAGGACTCCATACTAGTGAACCATACTCGAGTCAAGATCTTACAAATGAATTATACAATGTAACAAAAAGTCTAATATCGTTGAAGTTGAATGAGTTACGAATAACGAATACCAGATTTCTATATGCTACACTGAGTACTGTGTTGATGTATTTATTAAAATATAGAACCTTATTAAAAATAACTCCTAAATCAGTTGTTGTTTCTAAAGTTTTTAAATTAACTCCATATATTTTATATTAAAAACAGTACCTTTTTTAAGTCTAGAGAAGACCGTAACTTGGCATTTTGATATATTAAAAGGAAGATTATTGCCTTTGCTCCATTTATTTAATGCATTCAGGTGCCTTTGAAGATAAATATATTTGAAGATATATAAGGAAATAAAAATAATGCGGGGTAAGGAGAAGTACATAGATGTGTGTGATAAGCTAGGGCGAGAAGGATTCTCTTGAGCGAGGACATGAGTAAAACATTTGTAGGGTATTAGATGTGATAAAGATAAAAGAAAATGGCCAATGTGTGGAGAAGGTGATATAGGCTGGCATAGTATAATATATTGCAAACAAGCAAAGGTATGGAAAGAACAATTTTGGTATCAAAAGTGGAATAACAGCTGAATATTTCCTGGTAGCGTATATTCCCCCAGGGGCCTACTTCGGTAGGTACGGGTTTGGCGCACCCGGGGTCCCGAACCAACAGTCTCCCTCGTGTGGGCTCCTCTTCGTGGTTGAGGGAGACGGTCAACAGGCCCACCCACGTGTAGGCCATGCGTGGAGACTCGTGACGGTGGAAAGGTGAAAAAAAAAGTGAAAAAGGTGAACGAAATTTTTAGTAGGTTTTGATTGATTTTTATGTACGTGTATTTTTAACAGGTTTTGTTACACTAGTATAGTTTTTAGAAAGTTTTATATCTGGCTTTTGCCTTGACTAGATTTTTGTAATTTACGTCCTCCAACGTTAACTCAACTCGGACTATGAATGAAATGGGTGAAATGATGCTCAAATGAATCCGGGGCCCATGGAGCTTAGAGTTACCCAACATTCGTCTTTCAGAATAAGGAAAAACCCTGGAAAAAGCGTTATCCAGGTAACTCACCCTGACCGAGATTCGAACTCGTGTCCTCTTGAACGTGAGGCAGACATGCTACCATCCACGCTACCGAGGCGGGCCGGTGTATATGTTCTAGAAGTTTCCGAAGTCCGAGAACGTCTATAACAAAAGTGGAATAGTTTTAAGGAAAGGGAGAGGTATTACTAATCAGGAAAGTGTCATCTGTGAAAGGAGAAAATAATATAAGAAATATAGGTGATTATTTGGGGAAAGTCAGAGAGAAATGGTGGAGAATGATTAACAATAACCAACAATTAAGGTTAGAGACACGGAACAAGAGATGAAAGAGAACAGAGGGTCGTCAACATGGTTGTGTGTATTGAGACCGAAATTTAAGGCAAGCAGGTTGGAAGGGTGTATCGGATGTGAACAAGAAGTTGTTATTATGTGCTAGGAAGTAAAAATGGCAATGCGTTAATAATTGTATGTGTAAAGAGAGTTGAGAAATAAGTGTTCTATTATTTGCATTTTTCTTTTCTTTTTTCAGCCGATTTTTCCAAAGTCGACACCGTTATTACTTGATTATTTCCTTTGCTGTGACTCGAGGAGTTTGTTTTAATACTTGTGTGTTTCGGTTTGAGTTGTGTGCTACAAACATTACTTGTACCAATTAAGGGAGTGAAACACACATACATTCACGCACACACATGTTCTGTAATTCATTTCGCTGTCCTTATCTTCTGTTTCTCCCACCTCATTTCCATCATGAGGTTCTCTTTAACTCCTGTAGGGGCGGTCTCTGTTAGGCTAGCACGTGACAGAGGAAGGAGGAAGAGGTTGCCATGGCAACACTGCTGATGGGATGGCAAAAGAAACAGTGCAACAACGACACATGTTTACCCAGCAAATATGAAGCGAAATACATTGCTTGTGTTTAGCTACTAGAGGCAATGTAATTTTATACGCGTCACACAAACACTTCTCTAATACGCTGTACAAATTTATCCTTTGTGTTTTAATGGCTCGTTTTCTTTCCACAACTGTTTGTTTTGGCACTCGACAATAAAAAGGAGAGCTCGGCGATATAATCAGTTAAATGTACGTAGTCAGGGATTGCAAAATATATACGTTGGCTAAATATAGCGTTTAACAAAGGTTTGATAGAATTTCTCCCTAGCCGAGAGGTCGATGTAAATTCTCGATTTTCTCTCATGCTTAAACATACAAAGAGAGAGAAGTTTTAAAAATAAAATGACATTCTGCTTTTAAAGCACTGAATTGTTACATATTCTAGAACCTTTTATAAACAAACTCAATATTTAAGCCAAAATAACTGTAGAAAACAAAGCTTTTTTGTTGATAAATCTCAAATGTCAGCTATAAATGCAAAACAAAATTATTCTACAAAGTCAACCAGTTTTGGCCAATGTGGTGTACTTTATCTACTAATGCCCGATTTCACCAACAGATGTTAAAATTGACGTTAACAAATGTAACATAACAAGTGTCACAGCGCTAACAAAACTGTTAAATTGCTTCCATTTCACCAATCTGTTTTCTGAAAATGTTAACAAACACGCGTTAACGCTAAAAGACTTGTAAACATTACAGCTGTAGAAGTCCATGGATGAATCGTATTATTTTCTGAACGTACTGTAATGTGCTTTTGTTTTCATTTTCGTCTGCACAAAGCTGAAAAATGGCGGGTGAACAAAATCGTATGAGAAGCCTTGGTGAAAATTTCATATCAATGGAGAAAGAATTGCTAATTGAATTGGTGAAGAATTATAAGGATTTCGTGGAAAATAAGAGGAAGGATGCGGTGAATGTATAAAAGAAAGATGTTACGTGGAAAAAGATTGAAAACGAAATTAATTCAAATGAATGTGTCACAACTAGAATCTCGAAACAACTTCGTCAGTATTATGTAAATTTAAATTGTGATGTGAAGAAGAACTGAAGTGATGAGTGACTTGAACGTTTCAAGACGGGTGGTGGACGGTGTATTATCTACATAATTCAGTGAATTATAAAATTGCAAAGTTATTAATACTTGAAGCAAAGGTGAGATCGACATATTCCTTTCGATGAATGTTCTAACGTCAGTATTACGTAAATTTAAAACGAGGTGCGATGAAGGAGAGAAGTGACTAGTGACTTGAACGTTTCAAGACGAAAGGTGAACAGTGTATTATCCAGATAATTCAGTGAATTATAAAATCGCCAATCTATTAATACTTGAAGCAAAGGCGAGATCCTTTCGATGCATGTTCTAACCTTGTACTTCTGTAGTAACCTTCATAGCAAATAGTTTCGACAGTCTATACCTATGTACAACATTTTCTTTTCTGACAGCTCCTCAAAATTACTTCTCCTCATAGGTCGTACTCTATTACGAATGTTATTTAGACGGTCTTAAACATAACAAATTAACATCAGAAGCTGCGTTCTTGCCCGCCATCTTGACTATTTACAATTGTTACGGACTTAAAAACAGAAATTTGGCTTGTTAGTCTAACAAGAGATTTAACACAAGTGTTAAGCTAACACTTGTTGGTGAAAATCAATTTTTGCCATAAATATTGCTAAGTAGACTACATTAAGAGAAATATGTAGAGTGGGATAGGTGAAATGGCAAAAATGCAAAAAGGAGCAGAGGGCCTCCAATACACAAAAACCAAGGGTTGGATGTATGGGAAGTGAATTACTATTCAATGGTGGGCAACATGATAACATGATAGGATTTTCAGGATTTAGGAATATATGACATATTTCAGTATGGATTTTATAATTGTAATCTGATTTTGTATTTCCATTTGTTGATGTAAAAGGAAATAAATTACTATTACTAAGTAGACTAACACTCGTGTTGTCTTAACATCAGGTGGTGAAACGAGGCGTAAGTGTATAAGAATTTCCCCAGCAATAAGTTTTAAGGTCCACACACACACACAAACACACACACACACACACACACACACACACACACACACACACACACACATACAAAACAATTCCTTGAAAAGTGCCGTCACTGTGCTCTTCTGTATTACGTGCATAACTGAATAATCAAAATTTGTTTAAAAACAACTCCTGGTATTCAGGCTCAGCATTTTCTAAGGATAAGACAACGATTTTTTTAAGAAAATCTCCCCACAACAAACCTGCTTTGTACATGCAAAACCTTTCTGCAAGTAGCCTGTTCTATATTTTGGATGACTCCTGCAAAATGCCAAACCTATGATATGAAAGTCTGCTGTATGAAACCTGTGGTTCCTGTTGACGGCGTTATATTTGGTAACGTCTTAATTACCCCGGTCTTCGAAGAATATGCCGCCAGCTGCTCCAGTGCTCTACTATGAGCCCTTTCAGGATATGTGAAGCTCTGAATAAAGATAAATATTAGTTAAGTTGGCCGATACATTTAGTGAAGCTTAATAAAAAAGAATTTCAAGCTAGGTACCAAAAGTTTGAGCATATAGTAGTAGTCGAATTTCCTTCCTTCTGGATCAATTAGCATAACGTCGCGACGCCGACGTCGGTGGGAGGGTGGAGGGGAGGGGTGTGAGGACCACCCAAGATGTTGCAGGTGGTATGGAAGGGACAGACATGCCACGACTTGCATTCCCAGGGGCTTTTTTTTAATGGAAGCCATAAATTATTGTAAATGTATGTTACAGATACAGGCGTCGTGACATCTGACGTCTGTGGAAGGGGGAGATGAGATCGGCCACCTGTTACTTGACAAAGATTATGTGTTATGGAAGGGGCATACATGTCTTGTGAGATTGCCCTCCTGTTACTTGACAAAGATTATGGGGGAGAAAACAATGAAATGCATTACCAGGGTTTTTTGGCAAGGGTGTGAGTGCACCGACAAGCAGTCATGTTAGCGATCTCAGTTCCTGACATGGACATAGGTTACATGAAGGTTATTTAAAGTTATTTATTATTAAATCCTGTGCGACAGTCTTCTGAAAAAAACTAACAAATGCCAGCGAACCCTTGTGGACATTGTTAATAATGTTGTGTTTTCCATCGGCACTCGACATAAATTGTTTCCAGGTAAGCATAGCGGAGAATGAGGGTCCCTCTCTTCCGAAAAGAAATCGCCAAACTGTGGGTTGTAACACACATTAGCGTCACATAAGTTTACCCATCCCACACAACTGGAGTAAGGGGTGATGGTTCTCTATCCTAACGGTTGTTAACCTGCTTCGCTACATCTGTCGTCTGTGGAAGGGGGAGATGAGATCGACCACCTGTTACTCGACGAAGATTCTTTATTTGTGAAATTATGGATAACTAAGATAGACACACCCACACATACTTTAAACTTATTTTCACTTTGTTTTTAATCGCGTTACGAATGTTTTCTTCTCTCGTTTACTAAGATTACAATGTGCGCCTTCTTAGAACTGCTTATGACAAAAAACGTTTTTTATTTCCTTCATGGGCTTAAAGATACAGAGTTTGAATTTAGGTGGAACACTTCATTTACGTATACATTATTCTTAATACCTGCTAATATTCTAAAAGCATTTGCGCTAGCTTTTTTTTTCTGATCTATCTGCGAACTGATTTTCGTGAGATAATTAGATAGAGGATTACTTAATATTTCAGACTCAAAAGTATACTCTGGAAGCGGTTGCTTCATACACACACACACACACACGCACACACACACACACATGTACAAGCAAGCACCAAGGAGAGGGAAAGAAAGAGAGAGGGAGGGAGTGAGTGAGAGAGGAAACAAACAAATTTTCGGAGAAAAGACCAAATTCTATGCAAAAGTTACACACAACCGTTTAACCTCGCATGTGGCCAGTGATGACCAACTGGGCATTTAATTAACTACATTGATGGTCTCCAAATAATCTCCCATTCAAGGAAATATTTAATGTATTTCTTCATTTACAGTTGCTTGCAGGAGAACATTCTTCAGTTTTTGTAAAAGGGTTTTAGCGCTAAGAATGAAAAGATAACCGTAATTGGTGAAACGTAATAACGAGGGACCTGCGCACTATGTACACCACTTAGAGAAAATTTAAATTGATCCCACTTGGAAATCAATACCATTCTTTTACTTTCAATGTTTATGACCAATGCAGGGCGCCAGCAATTAATGCTAATTTTTAAAAATCACTTGAAATAAATAGTCCTCTGCCTAAGAACGTAAATAGTACTCCATCTATAGAATAACATGAAAATTGATGGGAAAATAAAAAGTAACTTCGTCGGTTAATAGCCATTGGATCTAGGTTCAAATCGCAGTGATATAACGGAAATAAATCTGAATATAAATAGTGTACTCATGAAACAAATGGTTTAAAATGAATATATCACACACACACACACGCACGCACACACATGCACACACATACACGTACACATACGCACATAGTCATACACACTCACATGCACACACGCACGCACACATACACATACTCGCAAACAAGCATGTTAGCGATCTCAGTTCCTGACATGGACATAGGTTACATGAAGGTTATTTAAAGTTATTTATTATTAAATCCTGTGCGACAGTCTTCTGAAAAAAACTAACAAATGCCAGCGAACCCTTGTGGACATTGTTAATAATGTTGTGTTTTCCATCGGCACTCGACATAAATTGTTTCCAGGTAAGCATAGCGGAGAATGAGGGTCCCTCTCTTCCGAAAAGAAATCGCCAAACTGTGGGTTGTAACACACATTAGCGTCACATAAGTTTACCCATCCCACACAACTGGAGTAAGGGGTGATGGTTCTCTATCCTAACGGTTTTTAACCTGCTTCGCTACATCTGTCGTCTGTGGAAGGGGGAGATGAGATCGACCACCTGTTACTCGACGAAGATTCTTTATTTGTGAAATTATGGATAACTAAGATAGACACACCCACACATACTTTAAACTTATTTTCACTTTGTTTTTAATCGCGTTACGAATGTTTTCTTCTCTCGTTTACTAAGATTACAATGTGCGCCTTCTTAGAACTGCTTATGACAAAAAACGTTTTTTATTTTCTTCATGGGCTTAAAGATACAGAGTTTGAATTTAGGTGGAACACTTCATTTACGTATACATTATTCTTAATACCTGCTAATATTCTAAAAGCATTTGCGCTAGCTTTTTTTTCTGATCTATCTGCGAACTGATTTTCGTGAGATAATTAGATAGAGGATTACTTAATATTTCAGACTCAAAAGTATACTCTGGAAGCGGTTGCTTCATACACACACACACACACACACACACACACACACACACACACCCGCACACACACACATGTACAAGCAAGCACCAAGGAGAGGGAAAGAAAGAGAGAGGGAGGGAGTGAGAGAGGAAACAAACAAATTTTCGGAGAAAAGACCAAATTCTATGCAAAAGTTACACACAACCGTTTAACCTCGCATGTGGCCAGTGATGACCAACTGGGCATTTAATTAACTACATTGATGGTCTCCAAATAATCTCCCATTCAAGGAAATATTTAATGTATTTCTTCATTTACAGTTGCTTGCAGGAGAACATTCTTCAGTTTTTGTAAAAGGGTTTTAGCGCTAAGAATGAAAAGATAACCGTAATTGGTGAAACGTAATAACGAGGGACCTGCGCACTATGTACACCACTTAGAGAAAATTTAAATTGATCCCACTTGGAAATCAATACCATTCTTTTACTTTCAATGTTTATGACCAATGCAGGGCGCCAGCAATTAATGCTAATTTTTAAAAATCACTTGAAATAAATAGCCCTCTGGCTAAGAACGTAAATAGTACTCCATCTATAGAATAACATGAAAATTGATGGGAAAATAAAAAGTAACTTCGTCGGTTAATAGCCATTGGATCTAGGTTCAAATCGCAGTGATATAACGGAAATAAATCTGAATATAAATAGTGTACTCATGAAACAAATGGTTTAAAATGAATATATCACACACACACACACACACGCACGCACACACATGCACACACATACACGTACACATACGCACATAGTCATACACACTCACATGCACACACGCACGCACACATACACATACTCGCAAACAAGCAAACATGTATACGAATGTACTGAGGAGAAGCGTCATTTGCAGTTATAACATCTTTTTCAGACTGTACCGCCCGTAGAAAAGGAAATATCTTTGGATGACAGAGGGGAGAGGGAAAATCTAAAGTCTCAAAATGCTCTATACAGGGCTCGCTAGACTAGTGGAGGGGAGGATTTTGAAATCGCTATAAAAAACGATTGTCTGATAGACACATTATTCAGTCTGAAATAGCGCGCAGCCAACACACCACACAACAATTTTTCCTTCTTCGGGATATTCATCCAGACTTCATTTATAAAAAAGGTAAGCGATTCATTTATAATTACAGTGATATAATTACAGAGAGTGTTTATTTGCAAGAAAATATATTGAAGGGAATTTTCTCTTATCAGTGATAAAAGATGTATAGACTGCGTGCATTTTTCAAGAATATTTCTTGTTCAAATCACATTTGAAATTATTAACTTATAAGATGCTCATTGCTTCATAATTATACCGTAATCTCTATTATTTCAGGAAAACAAGATGCACCCAAGAAAAAATTGGGTAAATAAATTGACCCTGGCCGGCAGAAAGCGTAAAGCTCCCAACAGCGAGCAAGGATCACCAGCGTCGCCAATATTGCCTGGGGTGGATTACATCATTCCACCACCCACAGATTTTCAAGATGAATGTTCCTGTCGGAATTGCGGGTATAGGATCGCACTAGAATGGCTTGAAAACGCTAATGCAGGTATGCAATACTCTTTTCATAGTTTTGTATTTTTACCACTTTCCCCATTGCATGCAACTATGAGCTTCTTTCAGAAGATTGTGGTAATTATTAATTAGTTTTTCCACCGCATCTCCCGGTCGATAAGACATAGGTCACTCTATTGTAACTTTTAAACTAAGGGCCTGAACATAGGCGAATTTATACTCGAATAAATTCTCTAATTGAGTTCTTCAAGTATATATAGTTATTTTTTGTATATATTAATTTAGTTATTTTACTTTCAAATTTTACATTTTAAATTTTAACTTTTGGTCTCATATGTGTTGTATAGCAGATAAAGAATAACTGTAAATGACAAAATGGATATAGTTTCAAATAAACATAGTCTCTGTATCATTTATATATTAGAAAGCTGTATATCAAAGGGCATATAATGCGCAATACGCTTATCTACATTTACAGCCATCAGCCAACTAAGAAATAGAGTATAATGAAATGGTTTATGCCTCAAGCACTTTTTAGTGTTGCAATGCAGGTTGTAGTGTAATAATATTGGAATTTAAGAGAAAAGGAATTTGCCATTAGCTATCATTGTGTGTGTTTTTCAATTATATCATTACCGATAGTAGAGCTAGTTTCACTATATTTATTCTTACAGGATTTTAAGCTAGTAATATGATTAATTTCTCTGATTTCAGAGCCAGGACCAATGCCAGATCCCGAAGCCGAATGGTGCGGTTGCACCAATTGTGTGTACAGGATCCGGCTCTGCGAGCTGTTACATCCCATGCAATGTAAGTGGATTTGACAAATTATTTTCATTAATTAGAAGCAGGCATTCTTTCCATTAATGTACTTTAACATATATATTATACTGCTTGCGCTTTCTTCTCCTTCTCCTTCCATCTTCTCCTTCCTTCTTCTTCCTTCTTCTCCTTCTCCTTCCTTCTCCTTCTTCTCCATCTCCTTCCTTCTTCTCCATCTCCTTCTTCTTCCTTCTTCTTCCTTCTCCATCTCATTATTATTATTATTATTATTATTATTATTATTATTATTTTTATTATTATTATTATTATTATTATTATTATTATTATTATTATTATTATTATTATTATTATTATTATTATTATTATTATTATTATTATTATTATTATTATTATTATTATTATTATTATTATTATTATTATTATTATTATTATTATTATTATTATTATTATTATTATTATTATTATTATTATTATTATTATTATTATTATTATTATTATTATTATTATTATTATTATTATTATTATTATTATTATTATTATTATTATTATTATTATTATTATTATTATTATTATTATTATTATTATTATTATTATTATTATTATTATTATTATTATTATTATTATTATTATTATCATTATTATTATCATTATTATTATCATTATTATCATCATTATTATCATCATTATTATCATCATTATTATCATCATTATTATCATCATTATTATCATCATTATTATCATCATTATTATCATCATTATTATTATCATTATTATTATCATTATTATTATCATTATTATTATCATTATTATTATCATTATTATTATTATTATTATTATTATTATTATTATTATTATTATTATTATTATTATTATTATTATTATTATTATTATTATTATTATTATTATTATTATTATTATTATTATTATTATTATTATTATTATTATTATTATTATTATTATTATTATTATTATTATTATTATTATTATTATTATTATTATTATTATTATTATTATTATTATGATTATTATGATTATTATGATTATTATGATTATTATGATTATTATGATTATTATGATTATTATGATTATTATTATTATTATTATTATTATTATTATTATTATTATTATGATTATTATGATTATTATGATTATTATGATTATTATTATTATTATTATTATTATTATTATGATTATTATGATTATTATGATTATTATGATTATTATTATTATGATTATTATTATTATGATTATTATTATTATTATTATGATTATTATTATTATTATTATTATTATTATTATTATTATTATTATTATTATTATTATTATTATTATTATTATTATTATTATTATTATTATTATTATTATTATTATTATTATTATTATTATTATTATTATTATTATTATTATTATTATTATTATTATTATTATTATTATTATTATTATTATTATTATTATTATTATTATTATTATTATTATTATTATTATTATTATTATTATTATTATTATTATTATTATTATTATTATTATTATTATTATTATTATTATTATTATTATTATTATTATTATTATTATTATTATTATTATTATTATTATTATTATTATTATTATTATTATTATTATTATTATTATTATTATTATTATTATTATTATTATTATTATTATTATTATTATTATTATTATTATTATTATTATTATTATTATTATTATTATTATTATTATTATTATTATTATTATTATTATTATTATTATTATTATTATTATTATTATTATTATTATTATTATTATTATTATTATTATTATTATTATTATTATTATTATTATTATTATTATTATTATTATTATTATTATTATTATTATTATTATTATTATTATTATTATTATTATTATTATTATTATTATTATTATTATTATTATTATTATTATTATTATTATTATTATTATTATTATTATTATTATTATTATTATTATTATTATTATTATTATTATTATTATTATTATTATTATTATTATTATTATTATTATTATTATTATTATTATTATTATTATTATTATTATTATTATTATTATTATTATTATTATTATTATTATTATTATTATTATTATTATTATTATTATTATTATTATTATTATTATTATTATTATTATTATTATTATTATTATTATTATTATTATTATTATTATTATTATTATTATTATTATCATTATTATTATTATTATTATTATTATCATTATTATTATTATTATCATTATTATGATTATTATCATTATTATCATTATTATCATTATTATCATTATTATCATTATTATCATTATTATCATTATTATGATTATTATCATTATTATGATTATTATCATTATGATTATTATTATTATTATGATTATTATGATTATTATGATTATTATGATTATTATGATTATTATTATTATTATGATTATTATGATTATTATTATTATTATTATTATTATTATTATTATTATTATTATTATTATTATTATTATTATTATTATTATTATTATTATTATTATTATTATTATTATTATTATTATTATTATTATTATTATTATTATTATTATTATTATTATTATTATTATTATTATTATTATTATTATTATTATTATTATTATTATTATTATTATTATTATTATTATTATTATTATTATTATTATTATTATTATTATTATTATTATTATTATTATTATTATTATTATTATTATTATTATTATTATTATTATTATTATTATTATTATTATTATTATTATTATTATTATTATTATTATTATTATTATTATTATTATTATTATTATTATTATTATTATTATTATTATTATTATTATTATTATTATTATTATTATTATTATTATTATTATTATTATTATTATTATTATTATTATTATTATTATTATTATTATTATTATTATTATTATTATTATTATTATTATTATTATTATTATTATTATTATTATTATTATTATTATTATTATTATTATTATTATTATTATTATTATTATTATTATTATTATTATTATTATTATTATTATTATTATTATTATTATTATTATTATTATTATTATTATTATTATTATTATTATTATTATTATTATTATTATTATTATTATTATTATTATTATTATTATTATTATTATTATTATTATTATTATTATTATTATTATTATTATTATTATTATTATTATTATTATTATTATTATTATTATTATTATTATTATTATTATTATTATTATTATTATTATTATTATTATTATTATTATTATTATTATTATTATTATTATTATTATTATTATTATTATTATTATTATTATTATTATTATTATTATTATTATTATTATTATTATTATTATTATTATTATTATTATTATTATTATTATTATTATTATTATTATTATTATTATTATTATTATTATTATTATTATTATTATTATTATTATTATTATTATTATTATTATTATTATTATTATTATTATTATTATTATTATTATTATTATTATTATTATTATTATTATTATTATTATTATTATTATTATTATTATTATTATTATTATTATTATTATTATTATTATTATTATTATTATTATTATTATTATTATGATTATCATCATTATTATGATTATCATCATTATTATGATTATTATTATGATTATCATGATTATTATGATTATCATGATTATCATGATTATCATGATTATCATGATTATCATGATTATCATGATTATTATGATTATCATGATTATTATGATTATTATGATTATTATGATTATTATTATTATTATGATTATTATTATTATTATTATTATTATTATTATTATTATTATTATTATTATTATTATTATTATTATTATTATTATTATTATTATTATTATTATTATTATTATTATTATTATTATTATTATTATTATTATTATTATTATTATTATTATTATTATTATTATTATTATTATTATTATTATTATTATTATTATTATTATTATTATTATTATTATTATTATTATTATTATTATTATTATTATTATTATTATTATTATTATTATTATTATTATTATTATTATTATTATTATTATTATTATTATTATTATTATTATTATTATTATTATTATTATTATTATTATTATTATTATTATTATTATTATTATTATTATTATTATTATTATTATTATTATTATTATTATTATTATTATTATTATTATTATTATTATTATTATTATTATTATTATTATTATTATTATTATTATTATTATTATTATTATTATTATTATTATTATTATTATTATTATTATTATTATTATTATTATTATTATTATTATTATTATTATTATTATTATTATTATTATTATTATTATTATTATTATTATTATTATTATTATTATTATTATTATTATTATTATTATTATTATTATTATTATTATTATTATTATTATTATTATTATTATTATTATTATTATTATTATTATTATTATTATTATTATTATTATTATTATTATTATTATTATTATTATTATTATTATTATTATTATTATTATTATTATTATTATTATTATTATTATTATTATTATTATTATTATTATTATTATTATTATTATTATTATTATTATTATTATTATTATTATTATTATTATTATTATTATTATTATTATTATTATTATTATTATTATTATTATTATTATTATTATTATTATTATTATTATTAGCACATTGAATGTCTTATTGTTATTTCGAATATATGCAGCTAATATGTCTAGTTTTTCTTTATTATTGTGTAATTGCTACATGTTTCTTTTATTAAAGATGGTGAACCAATGTCCGTGCAGGAGGATCTCCAGCGTCCAGCAGCACCAGAGGTTTCAGTGCGAGACCCGAAGAGGCTCCGTCACACCAGCAGCGAAGAAGACCACATCCCTCCCGCATCCATCAGGAACACAGGAAACCGGAGGGAGGAGGAAGCAGTGGCGGGGCCTTCAGGTCTCTGCAGGCCATCTCCTTCTTCTTCATCATCATCATCATCATCATCATCATCATCATCATCATCATCATCATCATCATCATCATCATCATCACCGGCAGAAAGGGTATGTAGAAATGATCATTTTGACCTGGAATGCAAAACTATCGCGTCAGCATTCAAGGGTCGTATTTTCAACAGCAAAATTGAAAATACGGCGGGAATAATGGTCCCCAGCGAGTTTCTGGATGAATGCAAGAGTCTCGTTATTAGAGAAATTGAATCCACATTAAAGAGGAGCATATCTGGATTAAAGATGAGTTGTTCTCTGAACGCCTCATACTTAATTCAGACACCTGACCATGAAAACGTGGAATCGGTTTATTTTAATTCCAAGACTAAAGAGATCCAGCAATCAACTAACGTGGATGATATCTTCCATGCAATGAAAAATGAAATTTTAGAAAACCTAGCCTGTTTTGAAGGCCAAGCAAGTTCAAAGACTTTGTTCGCAATCCACTCGCTAGTAAACAGCGCAGCAGAATATAATCCTCTTCGCGCTTCAGGGTATATTGAGTTGCCTGCATGCATCAGGAGGAAGAAGGCTATTCTTAACATTAAGAATAATGATAATTTTTGTTTCGCTTGGTGCATGTTGGCTTCAAAATTTCCCGCTAAGAAAAATAGATGTCGCCCATCATCGTACCCTAGGAACTTGCTATTCAAAGCATTCAATTATGAGCAAATTACATTCCCATTTCCAATTGATCAAATTGAGCGATTTGAGAAGCAAAATCCTGATGTATCTATAGCTGTATTTGCTCTAAATGCCAACAACTCGGTGGAGTCTATTCGCAAACCATCAGAGAGGAAGGCTAGCCAGGTTAACCTGCTGATCATCGATGATGGTGATAAGTCTCATTACTGCCTCATTACCAACATATCGAGGCTTATTAGAAGTCAGATAACTGCAGATCGCAAGAAAATGTGGCTATGCGAGGCATGCATGACAAGGTGTCCTAATGAGGATGCCTTGAGATTGCATAAACTGAAATGCAATAAATGTCAGACACTCAAAATGCCTGCGCAGGGTGAGAGTTTGTCGTTTAATGCATATTCCAAGTCTGCTCCTGTACCTTTTGTTATTTATGCAGATATCGAATCTGTTTTGAGGAAGGTTCACTCATGCGAGCCCTCAGACGCAGAGAGCTGGACCCGAACCATACAAGAGCATGAGGCGATATCTATAGCGCTGAAAGTTATATGTAGGTATGACCAGTCATTGTCGCGATTTAAGCTCTTCAGAGGTGCTAATGCACTCGATGACTTCTTCACTGAACTTAGGAAGATTGGTGATGAAGTCATTGAGGTATACAAGCAAATTATACCACTGCAAATGACACCCCTGAATGAGCTGGATTTCACCAATGCTGATCAATGTCATATATGCAGGAAAGGTTTTGCTATAGATGATATCAGGGTGAGGGACCATTGCCATATCACTGGAGCATATCTCGGAGCGGCGCATAATGCTTGCAATTTGAATAGGAAATTGCCGAACTTCATTCCAATTTTTTTTCATTGCTTAAGCAATTATGATAGCCACTTCTTGATAAGGCACATGGCTTATGACAATGGGAACATTTCATGTATAGCACAATCTTCTGAACGTTATATTGCATTTAGCAAAAGGTATAGGGGCATAGAATTCAGGTTCCTCGACAGCTACAAGTTTCTTGATGATAAGTTATTCAGCCTAGCTGATATGCTAGATGACGATAACTTCAAGGTCACTAATGCCGAGTATTCGAACCCAGAACACCTGCAGCTAATGAAGTGCAAGGGAATATTTCCATATACTTATCTAGATTCTGTCGAAAAGCTCCAAGAAGAGGAGCTTCCACCCATCGAGCTTTTCGATGGTATTTCGGAAGAGGAATATGCCCATGCGCTTAAGGTGTGGAGCACATTCAACATAAAGAATCTCGGGGAATATAGTGATCTTTATTTGAAGACAGATACGCTTCTTTTAGCGGATGCTTTTGAAAAGTTTAGAGACTTGTCACTGGAGATGTATCATCTGGACCCAGCATGGTACTACACCTTACCATCGCTAGCTTTCGACGCCATGCTGAAAACAACTGGAGTCGAATTAGAGTTACTATCGGATCCCGGTATGCTAGAATTTTTCGAGAAAGGTATTCGTGGGGGTCTTTGCACAGCATCAAAGCGCTACTCCAAAGCCAACCATGAATATATGGCAGACTATAAGCCTGATCAAAAAAGGAACTTTCTAGCATATTTGGATGCTAATAACTTATATGGCTGTTCCATGGCCAGAACTTTACCGCATGGCAACCTGAGATGGCTTGAGAGGAATGAAATAGAGAGCATAAACTTCGCCAGGATCCCCGAGGACTCCAAGACAGGATATGTTCTAGAAGTAGATCTAGAGTATCCTGACCATCTCCACGACGCCCATAATGATCTTCCTCTCTGCCCCCAGAGTGAGATACCACCCGGCAGCCAATACAAGAAACTGATTGCAAGTCTCACTGACAAAAGCAAATATGTCTTGCATTATAAAACCTTGCAGCAGTGCTTAGAATTAGGGCTGATATTGAGACATATTCATCGGGTGGTATCGTATGACCAAGCTAAATGGCTTAAGGTTTATATTGACCTTAATGCCAATAAGCGAGCCAGGGAAACTTCTAAGTTTGTTCAAAACCTCTGGAAGAAAATGAACAACGCTGTGTACGGCAAGTTTATGGAAAACGTGCGTAACCACCGTGATTTCCGTATAGTAACTGCCTGGAAGCAAGCGCGGAAATATACGGCACGTCCAACGTATATAAGGAGCATTCTTTTCCATGAAAACTTGGTTGGCATAGAGTTGGCTAGAGAGGAGATCCTCATGAACAAGCCAATCTATATTGGTCAGGCGATATTAGACATCTCAAAATTTATTATGTATGATTTTTTTTATCATGTAATGAAACCCCATCTGAATGATCTTGTCCTGGATTATATGGACACAGATTCATTCATTCTGGAAACAAGTTCCGATATATACCACTTCATGAAGATGCATCCCCACCTTTTTGATACCTCAAATTATGCACCCGATAATGTATATGGGATAAAGCCGGCCAATAAGAAAAAGATTGGGTTGTTTAAAGATGAATTGGGTGGAAGGGTGATGACCGAATATGTTGGTCTCAGAGCAAAGCTCTACATCTATAAATATGACAAACAAACGGTTATGAAGGCGAAGGGGATTACCAAAGGTGGAATGCGAACAATCACCTTTGAGAAATATTTCGAGTGTCTGCTGGATTTGAATAAAAAATTTTTGGCTAAACAAATTTGCTTCAGAAGCACCAAACATAAAGTTTCGACGGTCGAAATTAATAAAATTGCATTGCACGGAGGAGACACTAAGCGTAAGCTTATTGATGGCTCCCATGCAACACTTGCGTGGGGCCATTATTCCCTCAGGTCTTCATGAGACATTTCACCATAACTTGGATGCCCCATCTCCATCTCAGTGTACATATGTATATATGTATAAAATGTATAAATGTATACTTTTTATTTATTATTATTTTATTGTAAATACTATTCTTGAAGGGATAGGAACTTTTTAGAAAATAAAAAAACATACATATATGTTTTGAGATGCAGTGTTCTTTATTTCACTATGATTGTTTTTTTACAATAAATCCTTCCTGTCAATCCACTGGCTATTAGGGAATCCATACCACTTCACAAGAATCCTGTTTCCTTGGTGCCTCAAGATCTTCTCAACCAAATAAGTGTTGGGAAATAATGATGAGTGAAGTTCATGGCCGTAGAAAGCTCCCTTTATTTCCTCGCCGTCCTTATCCTTTAGAATGTATGTGACAGGATTGGTTTGCTTCACCTTAGCCACTTTGAAGATTTCAACGCTCCAGTTTGGTTCAAACCCCTTTTCAAAATGTCCTTTATTTTTTGATATCCTCACATAATCACCAACACTAAACTTTCTGGCACTCCTCTTCTCTATTGGCGGCTCATCATAATTGTAAACAGACAAAAGAAGATCATTGTTCTGCACTTCACGAGGCTTCATTCGGATAGTGGTGTGGTAAGTGTCATTGTATTTTGCAATGATTCTAGGTAAGAGATCTAGCCACTTGTAGGAACCTTGGGCTAGAAACTCTCGATACATCATATTCTTTAATGTTCTTATTAACCGTTCCACGGCTGCAGCCTTGACATGTGTATAAGTACTGTAGTGATTGATATTATACTTCTCCATTAAATTCTTGAAGTGTTTGTTATAAAATTCTTTCCCGTTATCACTCTGTATATGTCTGGGAGGTGTTTTCATGTCATGTAATATATCCTCCATAGCCTTTGAAACTTGGAGCCCCGACTTGGTCTTTAATGGCTTGGCATACGCCATTTTAGAGTAGAAGTTGACTGCAATAAGGATATATTTGAAGTTCTTATTTATTCTTGCATGCGGTATCATCTCCACCAGGTCGATCTGCACCAGATCATGTAGTCCTTTACTGATGATCTTGCGTCGTAAAAAATTCCTCCGTGCAGGAGCATGAAGTTCACTAGCTATATGTTGCTTTACTTGGGTCATGCTATAATTTTAGCCGATTTCAGTTCTTGAATTATCTCCCTAATTTCTTGGGTATGATTGTTATTTCCTGCGTCCCTAGATGCAACTAGAAGCCTGAGGCGATTTACCAGGTCGTTGGGGTCGTTCCAATAGATGTAGTCTTGCTCTGCGCCAGGACGATGCTCCTTCCACTCCAATCCTAAACCTTTGTGTTTCTTCACTAATGGACGTATAACACTTTTATACTAGTATGAATTGCCCGCCCTCAGCTGTCCATGCTTGCTATAGTTTCGTCGATGCACTAGAGTTGATCTCAGTATTTTTCCATAAGTATCCAGATCCTCTTCTGTATATGCATGCATTTCAGGGATCCTCTTAAAAATGAGTTCACTTAATCCAGGTGTAACCTCATACGCTTCTTCACCTACTCGAATTCGATTATTAATAAAGTCAATGATCTTGTTTCCCAGCATGTAGCTACCATCTTCGTATCTTATACCATATGATGCATCTAATTCATTTCTGTCCTTCTTTCGAACTTTCTGGAGATAGCTAATTATTTTTTCTCTTTTCTCATCCTCAACTGGCACATTATTTTTTATCTTGCTTTCCTCCGCCGGTGTTGTAGGTGTATTGTTTTTCTGGAGTTGTAATATATCACGCAGCGGTTCTGTTACTGGTTGAAGAGCCTCGCTCATTACTCTCTGGGTATCAAGCTGGTGCCCTTTTAACGCTCTCAACTTTTCGCGTATAGCCTTAGAATGCTTGGCTATAGATTCCTTTAGTCTTATGCTTTCACTGTCCATTGTGCAAATGGTATCATGCTAAGAGATTGCATTTATTTATAGCATCGGTGGTGGTAAGAGTTTATATTCAAGCACTAACTCGATGTGTAAAGCACCTCGATCGAATGCACGATTAGTAAGTGGAGTGGATGATATGCGATCGTCCTTTTTAATGATTACAGGAAAGGTCTTAATGGTATCCTTGTTTATTGAGATTGTAATGTCGGTTTTGCGATTAGCAGGTATACGTTCGCCGCTCCTCAATTCTTGTTCTGGCACTACAATAGTGCACGATAAGAGATTTGCATCTATTGTAAATGAATAGTATCTGCCAGCTGTAGAAAGTATGTACGCACCGTTACCAGTCCTGGGAGGAAACGCTTGTAGTTGAATAACAAGATGTCCTCTCATTAATGATAGCCTCGTTTTCAATGTATCTACTGTTTTAGCAATCTGTTCGGTAACTGCCTTTGTACGTTCAAAATTGGTGCCAAACTCTTTGCTCTGCCTGCTCATTTCACTTGAGAGCATATTACATCTATTTTCTAGTGTTTGATGGTCTTCTTTAGCTTAAATAATAGAATTCTTCAGCGAATCCTCAGTTTCTTTTGTAGACTGCGCCAGTGCATCCATCGCATTGTTTGTCTTGTTCAAATGTTCTCTAATTGTTTTCAGGTTCTTGTCTATCAGTTTTTCAATTTCCCTTATAACAAATTTGTTTAAGTTATTCCATGTCTCGTTTGCCTTTTGAATAATCATGCTTCGGAGAAATCTTTTATTTACAGCGTCCAGATCTCCCACAGGATCTGCTATATCAATGATTCGCTTTTTGCTAAATATGATGTTGCCATTATTATCTCGCGGCTGAATGCGAGAGTTCATATACTCAGTAAAGAACTTTCTATTTACCACATCATTATCATGAATAGGATCTAATAATACTTTTAATCTGGTATTATCAATCACTATGTTATTTTCTTGATCTCTTTTGAAAATATACTTTGAAACCAAATCCTTGATCATGACCTTAACGCTTGTCTCAATTCTCCCAGTATTCTGCTGCGAGAAAACAATCATCCTATTTTCGAGTGCATCCACATATCGTTTAGTGCTCGCGTCATTATCTTCTTCAGGATCCTGGACAATACATAGCCTCTTGTTCTTAAATTGATAATTGCCTTTCCCATCTCTGTTAATGATAAAGTGCTGAAGTGATCTTTTGGTTGAAGGAGCTCTCTGTGCTCCGAACCTGTCAATACTCATGATGAACTTCAAATGACATTTTCCTTATTTTCTACTTTAATATATACATCAAACCCATTCCTATATCGACCGCCATTGATAGAGAATTCAGGAACAATTGTTACGAATGGTCTTCCTTCTGATCCACTCTCCCAGACGCCTTTGCACAAGTCTTTAAATTCTGTATATGTCATGTCAGTGTTTACATAATCTTCATATATGTGTTTCAGATTTAAATTATCTTGTCTAAACAGAATAATCATATTGGTATTATCGCGAATTAAATGTTTCGGGACTTTCGCATAGGACTGTGCTAAATATATTGAGTCGACGTTTCGATGTCTTCCCATGCTGTAAAAGGAGGCAATCTTTCCTTGCTTTTCAGTGATGACATCATCAAATATAAATATTGAGTTTTCTTTAACGTCGGTGGGATGTAATACGCCTTCTCTATCCTCATAGGTTTTTATTTCGATGCCACCAATGTTTCCGAGTAGGTTTATGAGATATTGATACTTTGGTTGATAAAGGGACTTTGAGTATATGTGCACATTTTCAAAGCGCAAGCCATTCTCATGAAGCAGCCAATTCAGAAGTAAATTGGTTTTTCCTGCACTGGAACTTCCTAGAATAAGAGCTCTGACGTTAGAAGGAAATAGCTTCCCATGTCGTTCGCGCCTGAAATCACTTTCAATGTCTAGCACCTGAATAGGTAGGGAGCAATCTTGCTTCATAAGCTCCATCCTAACGACTGAATTTTAAGTGCATACCTAGTGTTTATATATACACTTGCGAAAATGGGGTATCTTAATGGATGTGAAATTCTTCAATAGGAGACGTTAGATTCGAAAAAAATGTATAAAATATGATGGCAAATCATAAAATAGAGTAGTTTATGATGGTACATAGGAGGAGTAAGACCTCCAGAGGATCAGGGATACTTAACTCCCTTATTAATCGCCTGCCATTTGAAGTACACTTACCCGGTTACAGATATTGCGGTCCAGGGACAAAACTAGAAAAACGCCTCAAGAGAGGAGATCCTGGAATTAATTCTTTGGACGAAGCTTGTAAATTTCACGACATCGCCTACGCAGAGCGCAGGGACTCCGCCTCGCGAAATATTGCAGATAAAATATTAGCAGAGAAGGCCTGGAAAAGAGTTCAAACATCAGACGCTAGCCTAGGGGAAAAGTTGGCTGCAAGGCTGGTAACATCAATTATGAAGGGCAAGGTAGCTATTGGTGCAGGATCCCGGAAAAAGAAGCATGGTGGATTTCTGCCTCTCATACCAATTATTGCAGCCTTAGGGGCTGTAGCCGGAGGTGCAGCTCAAATTGCAGCAGCAGTGAATAAGAAGAAAGCTGCAGATAAACAGCTTGCAGAAATGACGCGACATAACAGGGAGATGGAAGCAAAAGGAAAAGGTCTCCGAGGGAGAAAAAGTAATAAAAAAAAGATTAACAAGAAGAGAACTGGTGGTTTTCTCCCAATGCTACCGCTCGGCGCATCTTTAGCTCTTGCTTCCAAAATTGCCAGAGCCATAAAAGCAAATAAGTCTACTAAAGGAAATGGTCTGAAGAGGAGGAAGCAGTCCCAGAATAAGCATCCTTCAAAAAAAAACTCCGGTCAGGGGCTATACTTGTCCCGGAAAAAGCCCTAAGTAACATTGAGCTTGCATTATACGCTCGTCGTTTAAGAATTCCCCATTTTAGAGGTGTATATATGCTCGATAAGCTACCTTCAAAGCCATATCAACGAGAGAGGATTATTGTCAATCTCGATTACTCTGATAATGAAGGAACGCATTGGGTAGCTATAAAGAAGGAAGGTGATATCGCGTTTTATTTCGATAGCTTTGGATACTTGAAACCTCCGAAAGAGGTAGAAAGCTATCTCAAAGGAGTTAAGCTGATGTATAATACAAGAAGATTTCAGAGTTTTAGCTCAGTTATCTGTGGACACCTGTGCTTGCAATTTCTAACACAATGAGTTACACTATTGCTGTTAGCGGGAATGATTCCGATCTTACCACCTACCTGAATCCCCCTCTGAGGATTGATCCTCGCGGGAATTATGAAATTGCTCTTCTGAATTTTGAAACCTTCTATTCCATTCCCAATGTGGACGAGAGCAATAATCTCTTCCATTACATTTCCAATGACACTCTTAAGGTCATCGATATTCCGCCTGGAACTTACGAAATTGCTGATATTAATACTTACCTCAAAGATAAGCTTAAATTCGATGAAAACGACTTCTTCATTCGTCCTAATAATAACACAATGAAGGTTGAAATCAAGTGCCCCTTTTCTATTGATTTTTCTAGGGGACGTTCTATTGGATCTCTTTTAGGATTCAGTGAAAACAAAGTTATTGCTCCTAATCAGGTGACTGAATCTGATTTCCTAGTAAACATATTTAAGGTGAGCATCATTCGAATCGAATGCAGTATTGCGACAGGCTCTTTCATCGATGGTAAAAGAGGACACTCGATCTATGAATTTTTCCCTTCTGCCCCGCCTGGATATCACATTTCTCAAGAGCCTCCGAACCCTATTTACCTGCCTATAATAGACACTAATCTTATCGATCAAATCACCCTTCGTGTGGTCGATCAGAACGGAGATAGCATCAACTTTAGAAACGAGGATATAAGCATACGTCTTCATATTCGCCGAAATGGGGATAGATTTTAGAAGGAGAAACCGTCGCAAAGCATATAATACAGCACAATCACACAATCTCCGTACTCACCCTTTGACTCTTAGAGTGTTAACATCGAGCAGCAAGAAGTTCCTCGAAGCTTTGGGCTTCAGAATTCTGTAATGGACATCTTTAACGTGACCGAAACGCCTTCATTTGAGGATAAGATTGCTAAAGAAGAGGAACATGTGTTTCTCCCGTATAATACATCGGCTCTGGACGCTAATGACGAGATTAGGATACCTTGTCAAGCGGAAGATTTATATACTCTGCCTAACCGGAGTTATCTCTACATTGAGGGATCTGTTTCTAAGCCTAATGGAACAGCTACTTTGGCGAAGTTGACTAACAATGCCCTGGCATTTATGTTTGATGAGATTCGGCTGGACATGAATGGAACTTGTATAGATAGAACAAGGAATCCTGGCATTACATCGACTATGCGCAACTATGCTGCTCTCAATCCCATGGAATCGAATCGTTTGATCAATGCTGGATGGTGCTATCCTGGAGAAGATGTGGATATTGTGCACTCAACAAGCGGAGCATTCAATGCCGTAGTGCCCCTGTCAATGCTTCTGGGATTTGCAGATGACCACAAGGACCTCGTTCTCAATAGCAAGTTTGAGTTGGTGCTCATTCGATCTAAGGACTCTAAGAATTGCATTCTGGCACCCGAAGGAGAAGGAAATGCTATCGTTAAACTTGCTCGCATCGAATGGAGGATGCCTGTAATCCGCCTTTCTGACACTGAAAAGGTAGAAATCCTCAAGATCGTCAAGGCAGACAGACCACTACATATCGCATTTAGAACAATGGATATACATACCCAGCCGGCTGTTCCGCAAACTAGATCATTTACATGGAACGTCGCAACAACTTCGAAACCGGAGAAGCCGAGATTTGTTATAGTGGGAGCCCAGACATCAAGAACAAATAATGCATCAAAGGACTGTTCCGAGTTTGATCATTGTAACATAACAAATTTGCGGCTTTATCTCAATAGTGAGTGTTATCCCTATCACGATATGAACTTGGACTTTGGGAACTCTAGATTTGCAGCTTTATATGAAATGTATTCAAAGTTCCAAAACTCTTATTACGGGAAAGAAAACTACCCTCTATTGAAGAGAAAAGATTTTCTCAAGCATGCACCATTGTTCATCATAGACTGTTCGCATCAGCCTGAGGAAATTATAAATGGCGCTGTCAATATCAGACTTGAAATTGAAACTAGTGCAAATATACCCGCACAGACTACTTTGTATTGTCTGGTAATACATGACAGAGTTTTCACATACAAGCCTCTGACTCACGTGATGCAGTCATTAATTTAATTTCATCAATGATTCTTGTAATGAAGGATATACAGGATATAGCATGCATGTAACAAGGATTTCAGGTGAATAAAAAAGATATATAATATGAAAAGTAATTTAGTTTTATTTCATATCATTGTACATTTCCAATGCCGCCCTTCTCCAGCTCCTTGTCCCTACATATGATATTTCATTACAGAGAGTTAGATTCGTTAAGTGTCTCTGTATATAACCTTCCAACCTCTTTAACTGACAAAATTCACTAAAATTTAAAAGTATTTCACCTCTGTTTAGAACTGTATTCAGAAATCTGATCCTCTCATCTTCCATATACACAATGACATTAAAGGAATATACAATGTTCTCACTGTAATCACAACACACGTAGTTTCTCTCTTTGAGGAATGCTTCAAATACATGAAGCCTACTTTTAATAATTTCCCAGTCATACACTGACATATACACAAAATTGTCACTGGCTCTATTCTTTATGATTACAGCTGGAATACGAAAGATTAGTCCTACGTTAACACTGTAACTTTTGGATATTTGAACGTCGTGGAGCATGGTAGCCGATGTCATGTTTCCCGTTATTTTTTTAATGAAGAAGCCCGAATCTGTCCCCTCTAATTCTTTCAGAGGTTCAGGCGTCTTGGTACACGCGAACTACTTGCATGCCTCTTTGGGGTAGCAGCAGCAGACGTCATTCGCTCTTCTAAGAGTGTCAGCCGCCTTTGGAGATCCGCAAAGCTATTTTTAAGTACCTTTTTTCGAGGTTTCCTCATAGCTGTCCTGAAACAGAGCACATAACATGTGTGTTAGCAAGAGAGAAAAATAGATTGTCTCCTGAGAGAATAGCAGTTAAGAGACGCAAGAGTTTCTTTTTTTTTAAGTTGTATGATAGCAATACTTACATTGATGTTTTGCGGCGTTCGGATTGTATGCTCGGGGTACGCTCAGGAGTAACATTCTCAGTAATTTCATCGCCCTCATCTGGTAGGAAGTCGTCTACAAGCTGTGTAGATCGCTCCGTAACAGCATCCTTTTCAGCCTCATCGCTGGAGGTATCGCAATCAATAACAGGCCTAGGATCTCGAACTGTCATTCGAAGCCTGTAACAATGGTATTTTTTGTACATGGAATTATATATTTCAACGATTCTGTAAGGAAAGAGTCGTGAATTTCTTTAATTTCACTTACTTTGATTGTCTCTGTCTGAGCTGGTACACGCTACACTTCTCATTGCAGAGGAAGTAAGAGTACATATGTTCATGAGCCTCGGGCTGCGTACACAGGGTTGCATGCGTATCACCGTTACAAAATTCAGAGTGGTGTATGACCTCGTGACTTGAAGCGAATCTATCAACCTCATCAACTCCGCTTTGTTCTTGCTCATGAACCGGCTCTTGCCTGGAATAACGAATAGGTTTCAAATTACTTTTTCTACTTAAATATAAAACGGCATTAAATTCTCTAGAAAAAAGAATAATTGCTATTATACTTACATGTATCGCTTTCTGTAGACTGGGCAGTTTTCTGTGCATACTTCCCGAGAAGACATCTGATCATGGTATGAAGGTCTGTTACAAACGATTGAATGCATAAGACCGTTGCATAACTCTTTGTGGTAATACGCGTAATGATGCGCCTCCGCTGCACACTCACTCCCAAGAGTTGACATATCAGACATTGCAAATAAGAACGCTGAGAGAATCCACGAAATAATTTAGCGCTCCAAGCTGGAGAGTCTTATATACTCTTTCAATAGTGGTGGGGGAATTCAGAGGTGGGGAAAGCGTTTGGCGAAAAAAAAATTTATGACTTCCCTTAAAAAACTCTGGGAACACGTAATCTTTGTCAAGTAACAGGTGGCCGATCTCATCTCCCCCTTCCACAGACGTCAGATGTCACGACGCCTGTATCTGTAACATATATTTACAATAATTTATGGCTTCCATTAAAAAAAAGCCCCTGGGAATGCAAGTCGTGGCATGTCTGTCCCTTCCATACCACCTGCAACATCTTGGGTGGTCCTCACACCCCTCCCCTCCACCCTCCCACCGACGTCGGCGTCGCGACGTTATGCTAATTGATCCAGAAGGGAGGAAATTCGACTACTTATAGTATTCACTGTTTTTGAATCTTTTCATGAGAAATCGCAACTAAGTATTTAAGTAATATATCTTCTACATTCTGACTTATCAAAAATTTATGGTTGAAAGTAACCGTTTCTGTCATACTTAAAGGCCAGAGCCGTGTGTGTTTGTTCATAGGTATACTGCGCATGGATTTTAAAGTTATCGTTCGCGCATGTAAACAACTGTAGCTTGACCATGAAAACCGCTTCACTGCGAGAGGAAACAAAATTGTAGCGTTATACTAAACCTTTACCATGCATTTGCATATACTTGCAAGGCAATGCCTCACTAGTTCGCAGAGTACTGTGTTACGTTGTTTTCTAATTTTGCTCATTTGATGGCCGTGCCGTATACTCTGTTCCCAGTTAATATAATATAATCCGAGTGAAATCACTCAGCACTATCAATTGCCGATACTCAATCACAGGAAGCATTTCTGTAACAGTAAAACACGAGGGTCAAGATGCAAATTTGAAACAATTCTCTTTTATTGACAAAAGGCTCTCCTAAGTTTATTATTATTATTATTATTATTATTATTATTATTATTATTATTATTATTATTATTATTATTATTATTATTATTATTATTATTATTATTATTATTATTATTATTATTATTATTATTATTATTATTATTATTATTATTATTATTATTATTATTATTATTATTATTATTATTATTATTATTATTATTATTATTATTATTATTATTATTATTATTATTATTATTATTATTATTATTATTATTATTATTATTATTATTATTATTATTATTATTATTATTATTATTATTATTATTATTATTATTATTATTATTATTATTATTATTATTATTATTATTATTATTATTATTATTATTATTATTATTATTATTATTATTATTATTATTATTATTATTATTATTATTATTATTATTATTATTATTATTATTATTATTATTATTATTATTATTATTATTATTATTATTATTATTATTATTATTATTATTATTATTATTATTATTATTATTATTATTATTATTATTATTATTATTATTATTATTATTATTATTATTATTATTATTATTATTATTATTATTATTATTATTATTATTATTATTATTATTATTATTATTATTATTATTATTATTATTATTATTATTATTATTATTATTATTATTATTATTATTATTATTATTATTATTATTATTATTATTATTATTATTATTATTATTATTATTATTATTATTATTATTATTATTATTATTATTATTATTATTATTATTATTATTATTATTATTATTATTATTATTATTATTATTATTATTATTATTATTATTATTATTATTATTATTATTATTATTATTATTATTATTATTATTATTATTATTATTATTATTATTATTATTATTATTATTATTATTATTATTATTATTATTATTATTATTATTATTATTATTATTATTATTATTATTATTATTATTATTATTATTATTATTATTATTATTATTATTATTATTATTATTATTATTATTATTATTATTATTATTATTATTATTATTATTATTATTATTATTATTATTATTATTATTATTATTATTATTATTATTATTATGATTATTATTATTATTATGATTATGATTATTATTATGATTATTATTATTATTATTATTATTATTATGATTATGATTATGATTATGATTATGATTATTATTATTATTATTATTATTATTATTATTATTATTATTATTATTATTATTATTATTATTATTATTATTATTATTATTATTATTATTATTATTATTATTATTATTATTATTATTATTATTATTATTATTATTATTATTATTATTATTATTATTATTATTATTATTATTATTATTATTATTATTATTATTATTATTATTATTATTATTATTATTATTATTATTATTATTATTATTATTATTATTATTATTATTATTATTATTATTATTATTATTATTATTATTATTATTATTATTATTATTATTATTATTATTATTATTATTATTATTATTATTATTATTATTATTATTATTATTATTATTATTATTATTATTATTATTATTATTATTATTATTATTATTATTATTATTATATCAAGCTTCACATTCTTTATGAAATATATTATTTATGAAATACATAATTCTACTCGGTGACTTGCTGAATTCTCAAAACCTTATTCATTTTCTAATTTTCGTAATTTCGTCTACGTGACTTAGCAACTGAACATTTCTGACTACGGACTACCCGAAACCTTTCGAGATTTTTTTTCATTGGTCCTCATTTTAAACTGCTTATACTTTTACAATATGAGAAGTCATATTTGGTTCTCTCTGTCTTTCTCTATTCCTTGGCCATGTAAGGTGAACGAAATTTCAATGACATTTCCCAGTGACCCCTCTTAAGGACGCATGGCTGCTGTTTAAAGGTTACTGTGTCGCCTTAATGCGATTGTACCTACAAGAAAATATGCAATAAATCAAATCCTGCAAATGCTTTTCTACTAACTAGCTGATCCGGCGATTTTCGTACTACTAATAAAAGTTGTCTAAACTTATCTATATAAATAAAACAAATTCGGATTTGTTAGTCGTTTACTCTGCAATTAGGGGTTAAGTTTAAATACAACACAGTTACTATTAAGTTACTGAATTTAAAGCTTCCTGATAAAGAATATTTCTGTTATTTTGTGGTGTGAAAATATATAAAGATGATGGTTTTCCGAAGCGCGAACACGCAACGTTTAATTGTCCATGAGAAAAACAGGAAAACTCCAAGTTGATTCCGCAAACTTCTAACGACTACCCTTGCGATTTATTTATGATCATTACAAATGCCAACGCACGGAAAATTGTAGACACTTAAAATCTGAAGATAAATCCTTTGAAATCATCGGAATACGCGGGATCAAGATATGCTCTCCTTTGTACTTTCCCTTGCTGATTTTTGCCTCGATGACGTTATTCATTAGCTTTTTCACAGATAGTCCCGTTCCATTGCACAGTCGTGATTGGTTAATGTTACGCAGCATGTTCACAACTGATACCACTGCTAATTTTAAATTGAGGTATGAGTCCAGGCAGTTTTAATGAATTTAAAAGCTGTGCGAGGTAGTGAACTACGTCATGCTGGTTTATAACTGCGTCAACGGATTTGTACGAAAACAACTCCTCCGGAAGGACCACTCTAGAACGCAATTCTGGCATACCAACAGCAGCTTCTCGCTGCTCATCAGTACGGTCTACACGTGACGTAGTTGGTCGCACATTTGACTGACTTCTACGACCAAAGTCAGGTCTTCTTCTCATTGGCAGAGTAAAAATGTTTCCCTGAACTTCACGAAGTTATACAGGAGCTCGACTAATCTCTCAATTCAATTCACATTCACAAAGAAAAATTATGAAGAAGGTATCCAAGGATTCACCAATATTAGACAACAATAATTGTCTGTGGTCAAATATTTATGTATTTAGTGTGTTCAGAAATTGATTTTGTATCTAATCTTCGTAAGGTATATCAGCATTCTACGTAAAAAGTTTGTCTTAATAAACTTCTTCTTTCTCTAACTCCTTTGTGCTGTTAGGCGTGGAGTACAAGCCTCTTCTACCGATTTCCTCCACTTTTCTCGGTCCATTGTCATTCTCTTCATTTCTGTCATGGTTTTCCCTCTATCCTTCCCCAACTTCTCAATGTATTCCTGATACAACATGCGTGGCCTTCCCCTAATTCTTTTACCTTCTGGTCTTGCTTCTAAATATTGTCTGGGTTTTCTTTCTTCTGACATGCGGAGTACATGTCCATACCATTTAACTTGTCTTTTTTCCCATATTTCTTTAACGGAGTGTGTACCCAACTTTTCCCTTATTGTTACATTTCTAATGATATCTCTTCTTGTCTTCCCCACAGCTCGTCTTAAATATCTCATTTCCATAGCTGTTATTTTGCTTTTTTGTTTCTGTAGGAGAGTCCAGCTCTCGTCTTAATAAACGATAAACGTTATTTAATAAATTATGGTAAGTAAAAGAAGGTGTATGTGTTCCGTAAAAGTTTGCTTGTATACTTTTATATTTAGTTAATAACTCGGTCCATTACCATTAAACTTCAAGAAGTTTTCTCACCTTTTAAATCTTCCTTGGACATAATACAAATATTTCAAAACCAAAATTAGGCAAAACGGTTTAGCCGTTCTCTACTTTATATATAATCTCTCTCTCTCTCTCTCTCTCTCTCTCTCTCTCTCTCTCTCTCTCTCTCTCTCTCTCTCTCTCTCTCTCTCTCTCTCTCTCTCTGTGTGTGTGTGTGTGTGTGTGTGTGTGTGTGTGTGTGTGTGTGTGTAACTAGGCACTCTTTGAAGAATAATAGTATCCAACATGACACATACCTCCGCAAGGATAATACATGTTCTTAGTCCATTTTCGCAGGTACATTCTGAAAATGATCCTTAAAATGACACATCATGTCAGAAATTGTAAATATTTTAGACATACATAATCAAAAAAGAGTTCGCGCAACAGACGGCAACAAGGGTGTCGTAGGTTGCCCAACCTGGTCCTCCACGATTACTTACGCAGCTACTTACAAAATTTAAATATGAAATCATGCTGTAAACTTTAACCAGGCCTCTGTTTTAAAAGATCCTATCAACCAAATAATTTTGGAAGTGATAAAAATTTGTACAGCAAGTAGGCTTGCATGATTTAGCATTTCTTTTAAATTTGTGAAAAGAAGAATCTGAATTTCTAAGTTACAGATTGAAACAATGTAACTTACTTGCACCTGGTACATAAAGTACAGTTTCAAAATAGACGTCAGAAATTTGGAAAATATTTTTCAATGGAAGATAAATATATCTCGAAAAGACATGAATGTTTTAATAAGAGAGCTATGAATTGAGCATGATCCAGATGACTGGAGATTGTTTATAGATTCATCAAAGTTCAACTTAAAGGCTTTGTTACTTCATAATTGTAGCAAGCTTCCATCTGTTCCATACAGTATGTCTTAAAGAAGTTATGAAAGTATGGCCAAGATTGTGCATATTTTAAATATGAGGTTTATATTTGGAAAATATGTGGTGACCATTAAGTAATTAGTTCGATGCTTGGATAACAAGGGGGGTTCAAAAAATATGTTGTTTTTGTGGGACAGCTGAGAGATTCGCAAAAACATGCTGTAGTACAACAGAGAGGCAGCGGAAGGCATATGTTCCAGTGGAGAGTAATTTAAAACAAAACACTATTGATTTAGAATGAACAGATTCTTCTCCCTCCCTTAGAAATAAAATTTGTGCTCATAAATTGTGTTATGGCACTCAACAAGCAAGGTAATGTATTTGCATATTTTCTAGGTAAGCTTCCACAGTTAACTTAAGCAAAATTGTAAGTAGACATTTTTGTTGGACCTCAAATTCGAAAACTTTTTGTGAGGACGAAATAATGTTTGAGAAAATATAACGGTGGCATTAGGAGCTTCGGTGGCATTTACAAGAGTTGTGAATGGTGTTCTTGTAAACACAACGGACAAAAGCTATACAACTTTGTTTTCAGATTTGTTAAATACTACAAAGGCATGGGTTGTAGAACGTCTTTGAAAATTTCTTTCCTCCATTATCATTTAGATGTTTTTTTCTGGAAAATGTGGGTAATGATAGTGATGATCAAAGGGAACGGTTTCATCGGCGTATGTCGTCATGGAGAAGGGGTACCCAGGTTGTTAAGACCCAGTAATGAAGGGGCATTATTGTTGGTTTCTTGAGACAGAAAGAAGGCAGAGCTACAAAAGGCAATTATATGCTACCAAGAACTTTCAGTACAGTTACAGGCATGTCCCTTAAATATATAGTCCAAATATGATTGCATACATGTAAACGTTTTTTAATTAATCTTAATTTATCATGATATATAGTATTATACCATATATCATTATATCACAATAATAAATGTATGATATCTTATCGGAAACATGTCCTCATATCCTTTTAACCTGATGCGATATGATGTCTCTGTAGCTATTTTCAAAATCAGCACATATTTGCCCTTAAGAATCACCTACTTTTATGGCGGAGGACTGAAAAAAAGTTTTTTATGCTGTTTGTGTAAAAGTAGGCAGACAACTTCTGTGACTGCAACATAACAGATTTTTTTGTTCATCAGTCTGAAAGTTTCGCTATAAAAGCAACACATAAATCATACGGAGAAATAAACATTTTATTAGATAGAGCCAACATGAAAAATTCAATGCCGTGGCCGGGATTTGAACCACGGATTCCCCGGTTTCCGTCCAGCCGCTCTTAACCCTTGAGCTACCATGGCCAACGTGCCGTCCTGACATTTAAATTCTACATTTGACTCGTATATTTCCCTGGTAGACCACTAGGGGCTCTCGCATTCAAGATACACCGTTTGTGGTGACTTACTATCATAAGTACTTGAGTCCCAGGCTTCATCATTTAACTCTTATTATTTTAGTTAATTGATGGAAATCAATCATTTCTTCACACTAGCCGTATATAGGCTAAGATATTTGATAGATAAAGCCAACATGAAAAATTCAATGCCATGGCCGGGATTTGAATCACGGATCCCCCGATTTCCGTCCAGTCGCTCTTAACCCTTGAGCTACCATGGGCAACGTGCCGTCCTGACATTTAAATTCTCCATTTGAATCGTATATTTCCCTGGTAGACTACTAGGGTTCTCGCATTCAAGATACACCGTTTGTGGCGACTTACTATCGTAAGTACTTAAGTCTCAGGCTTCATCATTTAACTCTTATTATTTTAGTTAATTGATGGAAATTAATCATTTCTTCACACTAGCCGTGTATAGGCTAAGATCTTTGATAGATAGGGTCAACATGAAAATTCGGTGTATCTCGAATGCGAGAGCCTCTAGTAGTCTACCAGGGAAATATATGAGTCAACTGGAGAATTTAATGTCATGACAGCACGTTGGCCATGGTAGCTCAAGGGTTAAGAGCGACTGGACGGAAACCGGGGAAACCGTGGTTCAAATCCCGGCCATGCCATTGAATTTTTCATGTTGGCTCTATCAAAGATCTTAGCCTATATACGGCTAGTGTGAAGAAATGATTAATTTTCATCAATTAACTAAAACATTTTATTGTTTTATTTTTGATAAAACGCATTTGTAAATAATATTTTATCCCTCCCAATATCGTTACTTTTCAAACTTCCACGTGAAAAATCTTATAGAGCAGGCATTAAGGAATTTTAATTATAGAGCAAGTATAACTTGCTTATAGAGCAGGTATTAAAGAATTTTAATTATCTATGAAGGCATTATTCACGTTTTCAGTTATTTAAACATGACTAATGCAAAAATTTGGATTTACATGCGCACTAGGTTTGACTACTTAATATATCAAGCTCAGATGGAATTGTTAAGCTTGTAAAAGTAAAGAAGAGCAATGCCTGCAAAGCGATTTTTAAAACAAATATGAAACCGACAAAGTTAGTTTTAGTTAAACTCAATTAACTTGCTAAAACATAATAATACTGTTTCCGTGGTCCTGTAGCAATATGGCTTTTTCAATTACTTATTTGCTTCCCGCAAAAAGTAAGCAAGAAGTTCTATTCCTCCAGGACGTTTAGAAAGTATAGATGAGGATGTAAATGTGTGTATAGTTAAGGAATTATAACCTGAAGTTCAAGGACTTAAAACGCCATTTATTAAAATAGAGCGTTTAAGTCCTTGACCAATTTATTACGAAAAAGCGAGTAAAATATGGCGCTAAAATTTGAGTTTTGCGAATTTGATGAACAAACAGTGTTTCCCTCTCTTTTCTTAAAGAGTAAAATTCTCCCTGAAACTCTAATTGAACATTAAAGTTCAATTAAACATTCAACTGACCATTTCTATTCTAGGTGTATATACGCGCGCACGTGTGTGTGTGTGTGTGTGTGTGTGTGTGTGTGTGTGTGTGTGTGTGTGTGTGTGTGTGTGTGTGTGTGTGTGTGTGTGTGTGTGTGTGTTTTCTACCAGACTTGGAGCGCGAGAGAATCTAGATCGAGGATGCAAAACCAAATGAGCCTTCATCTTCCTGAATTGTGGAGATTATGGAATTAAAAGACAATATTATATTGAATTTATGAGTGTAGATTGTCTGTGAAGGTGCACGTATATTTTAGAGAAGTAGATTTGCTTGTTTCCTTAAACTATTTACTTTGCTTGTGGAAGTAGGTATTTGATCAATGATCAATGTGACGCCGCGGTAACGAGTGCATCTCGCATTAAAACAATCCCGGTTTTATTCGAGGTTCCCTCGGTCATTAGACAATACGGGTTCAATAATTTAATCGTTTGATAAGCAAATTTTCCTGTGTTTTTTTTTCTATCACCACATTTCATTTCCTGCTTCCTCACCCTCATACCAGGATTGGGCTAATCATCCATTCTAGATGTCACTATGGGGATCGGTATGCCTGGATATTAAACCTCAGACGAATATAATAAAACATATACTTCCTTAAAGAAGCATATAAAATTGTGTTAATTTTCATTTTAATTGTTTACGATATAGAAAATCATGAAATGTGGAGTAATCTAATGGAGTTGAGTACCTTGAAATATTATAGGTCTTTTAAGAAAGAATTATATGAAAAACCAGAAAATGTTTGCAACATAACAGGAAAAGAGGAATTTGCATATTAAAGGGTTCAAAGTTACAAAATATATAGATAGGTGTTCATTATATAGCAGCTTGTCGAACCACTTATAGACAGAGAAAGTAAGCAAACTATTGGGATAGTTTATGGACAGTATTTTTTTATTAAAAGTTTTAGAATAAGCGGAGACATTTTTTAAGCATTTTGGGTAGTTATATAGGGAAAGTAAAGAAGAAGTGTTGGGGGAAGGTTATAAAGGCAAAGAAAGAATTTTATGATGGAGATAATTCAGAAAGTAATGCAGAAAATCAATCTTTCGCAAGGAAAAACAAATATTGAAAGATTTTAATAAGATCCATAGTTAAGGTGAAACAGTAGGTATCCATTATGCTCGAAAAGTAAACAATAACAAACAACAGTGAAGCATGTGGAAACGCAGAGTCAGACTGAAATATTTAATGAAATAGCCGGGATTTGAACCACGGATATTCTGGTCTCCGTTCAGCCGCTCTAACCATTGAACTACTATGGCCAACGTGCCGATATGACATAAAATTCTCCAACTGACTGTATTTTTTCCCCGTAAACCACTTAGGAGTTCTCATAAACGCATGAGAAAACTACCTAAATGGCGACTTACAGCATGCAAGTACTTTAAGGCCCGGGCTTTATAGTTAAGGTCAATTAGGTCAATTAATTTCCAACAGTGAAGCATATTGTACAACTGTGTTATGAATGTATAACAAATGAGTAATTGGAAATTAATTGTTCCTTCACACTAGCCATGTGTAGGACGCTTTATGAAAGGGTAGAGCCAGACTGAAAAATTCAATGCCATAGCCGGCATTTGAACCACGGATCTTCTGGTCTCCGTCCAACCGCTCTAACCATTTGATCTACTATGGCCAACATGCCGACATGACATTAAATTCTCCAACTGACTCGTGTTTCTCCCGGTAAACCACTAGGAGTTCTCATAAACACATGAGACAACTACCTTAATGGCGACTTACTATGCTGTAAGTACTTTAAGGCCCGGGCTTCATAGTTCGCGCCACTATTAGGTACAATTAATGGAAATTAATTGTTCTTTCACATCCCTGCTATGGCATTGAATTTTTCAGTCTGGCTCTACCCTTTCATAGTGCGTGCTACACACGGCTAGTGTGAAATAACAATTAATTTCCATTAATTGTACCCAATGGTGGTCCGAACTAAAAAGCCCGGGCCTTAAAGTACTTCCAGCATAGTAAGTCGCCATTAAGGTAGTTGTCTCATGTGTTTATGAGAACTACTAGTGGTTTACCGGGAGAAACACGAGTTAGTTGCAGAATTTAATCTCATGTCGGCATGTTGGCCATAGTAGCTCAAATGGTTAGAGTGGCTGGACGGAAACCGGAAGATCCATGGTTCAAATCCCGGCTATGGCATTGCATTTTTCAGTCTGATTCTACACTTTCAAGTGAGTAATTATTCATTTATTTTCGATTTAGGTTTAAAAGTATAATGAGTAAATATATGAAGTCACAAATATAATATATAACGAGCTATACTTTAAATTATCGAAAAATAAGCCTTTTAAATCCAAGATATTTAAATTTAAACAAAAATATCCTAAAGTTTATAGTACGAATAAGTGAGCTGGTGAGTTGTAACCTTTTAGCTTTTACTTATGATTGAAAGTGGTTTAAAACACGGAAAATATTTTACTATAGGTTTTTAAAAGTTTAGGGAGAGAAAGGAAGAGGATGGCATAAAAGAGGAAGTTGGGAGGGAAGAGAAGAGGTAGATGGAATACATGGGAGAGGGGAGATAGAAAACGGCAGATAATTGTATTACCTTTTATCAGGCCGCATCCATACAAACATCTGGCGATATTACCAGAAGAGACTGAACGAAACCTGGGAGCACCTCTAAGGATCTCCATAGTTAACGCAATTACATGAATGCATACACATATTCTTCTAGTAGGATATAATTTCACTATAGATCCAAAAGTAAAGAAACGATGGTGAATATTCTCTAACGTATAGTTAGGTAGATGTAAACAAATAAACTGATTTAGTGTCTGTTATGGAAGAAAAAAAAAAGTAAGTCAACATCGGTGATAATCGATTGCAAGAAACACATTGTGTTGGCTATACCTACAATAAAGTTTTCATTGAAAAAAACAGAGGTGTCATTATTATGAGTGCTATTTATCATGTCTTTGTTTGGGTATTTATGAACATCTGTAGGTATATTGTATGCTGTAATAAAACAACAGTAACTATTCCAATATAATTTACATTGCATGTTTTCAAATATAACGAAAGAAAAAAAGTTTCAATTTTAAAGCTTGTCACTTTCATACCATAATTTTGCTTCCAGGTCAGCACTATTTCTTTTTCAAAGTATATGGAGAGTAAGCTATTTCACAAAACGTATATCTTATATTTATTCTTTTAGATCACTCCCGAAGTGCACTGGTAGCACCTAGGTTCAATTCCCTGCCGGTGTTAGGAGTTTTCCTCACTACAAGGTTTGATTCGGAATGCACTCAGCCTTGTCTTGCAAAATAACTATCCTGATGAGAAAGAAAGTCCCTAAAATGTCAAGTAGCCGCCTTACGGTCAGGGAAGTCGGTGTGTTGGCCGTTTCATCCTCGTCCTGCACTCCTCCGTGGCCTTGTTTAAAGGACGCAGCAGCATGATGATAAGAGCACCCTACATATGGGGGAAACCTCCAAGGGATAATTAACATTTTTGTCCTTTTGCTTTAAGTTGGATTTATTGTGTTTCAAAAGCACAAGAAGAAAGCAGAGCGTGAAAGCTTAATGCTACTCCACATTTTTCTATTAAAATCATTTAATGTGGCGAAAAATTATTCTAATTAAATCAGGTTTTCCACTTACTGGACTGGTTACGCTAAGGAGGGGATTTGACATGGAGGCCCAAACTTGTTTTATTGTATCTATGTCCCAAGGATACGAAGGATGAGGCGAGAGGAGACAGAGAGTGGCAAAACCAAGGAACCACGACAGGCAGAGGGCAAGGTGCCTACAATGTACCAGTTAGAAACTGTTTGGCAGGCCAGTACAACTGGCATCCCACCCTACTGCTGGAGAAAGAAGTTCTTCAAGAGCATTTATTTTCATCCTATCACGCAACATCGAAACTCTCACGGATACTTCTACCCTGAAGGAGACCTTCAGATGAGAGATGATGTGAAATTATAATGAAGATGAAATAGAGGGACATGAATTTTGAGGGATGTAATTTACTGATCTAGCATTTTCGCCTGGTGACCCGGGAAAGCTCCCGAAAAAATCCATGGGTCACGTAGTTCAACCACGGAAATCGATCTCGGACCACAGACGAAACCGATTGAGCCTTCCCGTTCGGTCAAGGCTTCCACTTAAAATAAAACAGAAAAAATGTATCTTAATCGCCAAGGACAGAGGAGCAATTCAACTTACAAACATTGAGACCGCAAAAATAAATAAATGAGTAAATAAATAACTCTAATGTGCCAAATTCTGGTAGTTCTGTTTTACCCATTTCACAAACTGATATTATTTAAAAAGCGTGTGCTTTATCTGCTTAAGATTAATAATGAGAAGCATTAGCAGAAATTTTGTAATTGCGTATTTCCTTGAAGGTACTAAAGGAATGTTTAGAGCAATACATCAGGCTTTAAACGGTGTTGTTTAAGAGCAATTAGACTCACTTTTTATGGCCAAGAGCAATATATATATATATATATATATATATATATATATATATATATATATATACTTAATTTCTATCCAAACTGATATAACTTTCCTTAGGTATGCGTGCATAGAAGTACAAATGTATATCTTATCGACTTCTGTCGTGCACACAATACCACCACTTTTTCTTTTCTGCGAAAATAGGTTTTTTCCCCCAAAGGGTGTATTTTAGTACACATCAAATATGTTTCAAGGGGTTACACTTTTTCTGTCTCTCGCGGTTAGAAGTTATCTAAACCGAATTCACAGACTGTTCCCAGTAATTTGGTTTGCATTTTAAGTGTCATTAAAATAGATTATAAAATCTGTATATCCTCGCAATGAGAGCTCGCTACATTAAGTTAAATTGGGGAAGGTTCTTCTATGTTTTCATGTTAATATAATTAATGTACTTTTACAGTTTCTATGATACAGCCATAAGAAACATAACCGCTTAAATGGCACTTTGCCAGTTTTTAATGTGTTGGTGGTCAACCTTGCAGTTTCACACATGTTTCACTAAAATGATCACCATCAATTTTTTCGTTTAAACCAATTAAATGGCATTTAAAGCAATATTGCATTATCCAATTTCTCTGAAATACTAATACGAAAGACTAATATGATGTAATTATCAATTTTCCCTCATAGATGACATTGAAATTCGAATAATGACATAACTATTCCACACAAGCCTAACACGCTTTATGATCTGTTAAACGTGACTTATAAATCATAAAGAAGAATGTGAATGAGTGAATTGTATTTTCTGTGATAGATAAACATTTCTTGAGTTACCTACATGAGTTTGTTCAGTAACAATGTAATGATACTATGAACAATTTCATAGCTGCAACTTTAACTACTGCCATAAATAAACTATTCATCGGGTTAACCAATATTTTAAGAAATAATAAAATAAAAATAAAATAGTTTAATTACTAGGAATTATTAGAAAAGCCTGGTATCGAACACACAAAATGTACACATTTCGCGAGTGTGTTTGCGTTACCTTCTGAGGTTCAAGCAACTGTCATTGTATTAGGGGTAGAACAAGTGGGCTTTAATCCTATTACAGATCATTGCAACGCTATGTATGGCTTATTTTAGATGGTAGACCTGTTTAAAGCAGGGACTCGAAGAGAAGGTCAACGGTTCAAATTGCTCTCCCGAAACTTAAGAAATAAACTAAAAGGAATGCGAATGAGCCAGAAGTTTTGAGGCAGTATATTATATCAAAGTACGTGCCGAGGCCAGATAGTTGTGTTTTGATTCCCTGCCACGGAATGCACCCGTGTTCGATCCCACCACTGGGGGTGCGGAATTTAAGTCCCGTGTATAGGACCGGTGCCCCAGGAAAAAAAGGAGCTACGCTAGTTAGCGAACCCTCGTCTAGAAAGCCAACTTTACGGCTGGGGGTGTAGTGATGCTGACCGCATCTCCTGCCAATATCGGTTGAATGATCGATCGCCCACCTCTATGAACTTTGTATATGTGGGCGTGAAGTCGGCAGTCGAGTTGGCAGGTCAGGGCCACTTCGGGCTGTTTTGCCATGAGTTATATGACACCAAACGATATAAAACACTATAAAAAGGAGGTAAGGAAAACCATGGCTGAAAAGAGAAGAAAGGAAGTGATTGGATTTGCAATAAATCAATATCCCTTGGAGAGACAAGGATTGCTTAAACGATTGATTTCCTAATTACCTTCTAGAAAGAGAAGTCTAAGAGAGTGAATTATAAAGACTGAAACGATAAATTTTGAGAAACATGATATAATGACATTGCTAAGCATAATATTGGTAAGAACCTTTATTTAAATAAATTGCTCATATAGTGGTTAAAGATTAAATTTCTGCTAAGTTTAAGCTCTATATCTTCAAATATAACTGTACTTTCTGACATTTCATCACTTGAGTTAATGATGGTAATCTTGGTTATCTTTTTCATTTTACTCTATCTATCATCATCATTATTAATTATTACTACTACTAGTAGTAGTTGGTTTGTCTTTTTTATTTTACTTTATCTATCATCATCATTATTAATTATTACTACTACTTTTATTAAAACACACATGAAACACCCTCTAAAATGTTATGATATTTGAAAAGTTATCTCATACCCCAAAAAAGCATCCTATATTCTGCTCCCTGCACTGGAGAAAAATATCAATAATCATTCGAAAGCACGCTGTGATCATACACAGATTTTGATTTGAAAAATAATCAGACCATTTCCTTTGTGACGTACACAATCACATTTTTATGCGAGAGTCCAGGATTGAAAGTATGCTTCCCAATTTCACAGTAGGGGTGCATTTGTATCTTAAAGCACCCATTTCATTTGGTGGACAAACTGCAGAGGAAATAATTTATATAAATATAAACTCCATACCGTCATTTGGAAACAACGAACAAACTAGATACTAACAACGTTAGGAAATAAATATTAAGCATTGGTCATCCCAAATCATTATTATTCAGTATACATAAAATGGTAAATTATTTTATCTGTGAACCCTAAGGATGTTGCAAGTTGTATTTGTTTCATACGAAATATAATTTTAATTTGTTTGGTAAAATAAGAAAAAATGTTTTGTCTAAAAAAGGTTTGTTCGTGGCCACTTACGTGCTAAAAATTATTAAAATGCAGGCTAATTTAATATATAAATATTAATAAATACAAATAAATTGTCCTCCTCTGTCTTCACAGTCCATTTCCATAGTTGCAATCTCCCATTTTCTTGGAATGCAAAACATTACTAATTTGTACTTTCAATTGTTTTTCTCTACAACATACGTATTTTCAGTAAAGTAGAAGAAGGTATGTATACCATCCAAAAATTATTTTTCTCAAAATACGTGATTTGATGGTCGTTGAATCCGAAAAAGGGGGCACTTTTAGAAAAGGTCTGTTGTAAGATGACTGCGAATAGCGTAACTAAACCAGGAAAAATCGGTTAAATACCAAACTTGCTATTTGAGATCCAAGAATGTGGCACAAAGGCTATCAAAGAAACTCTCCAATCCCAAACTACCCTTTATATGGGAAAATATTTGAACACTGATATTTTCTCAAAAATGTCTCTGACCATATTTATTAACGAAACACATACAAAAGCAGGTGTGCAAACGGTGCTTTTAAGATTAGTTTGTACAAGAGTGAATATAGAAAGTCATATCTATATCGTGAGATCACACTTATAATGCAAGAGGGTGAGATTCTGAAGTTATCACAGAGCGAACAATTAGGATTCTATTATCAGTTTAGCTTCCTGCATTCACATATTCCCTTTGTACTCACAACAAAATATGCAGTGAAAGCGCTTCAAACAAATGTTTATCGAAATAAAATAAAGTAAGTAGTACAATATCACTTTTTAAGGGTAGCTTGTTGAAGAACTGATATGAAGGTCATGTAAATGTAACATTTCACATTTTTGTTTACTGATTTATTCAATATATTACTTAAGAGATTGAGAATTTAGTTTTCACCTGTAGAACCCGCAACTCTTCTCATATTATTCTTCTTTAACTGTCCTCTTGTATCATTACGTGGTGTGAGGGTATTATTGTTCCTCCCAACACTTATGCGGGTTGAGAAAAGGAATCTCTGGATCAGCGATGGAGAGAGTCCAGGATGGGTGATCAGCCCGATGCCTCGTATGAGAGATGGGAATTGAATGATAGAATGAGGACGAGATGAAATGATAGGAAAGAAGATAATGGAGGAGTTGGCGGAATGCTGACGGAGTAAACCGGAGGACCCGAAGAAAACCCGCCCCAGCGCTATGTTTTCCACCACAAATCTCACATTGTGGTCACTTTGGATTTAACTTGGTTCGCCTTGGTGAAAGTCAAGTGGTCTAACCATTCGGCCAGAGCGCGTCCGACTTCTCATATTACTACTTTAAATGGAGGGTTTATTCCCTTCCCCATCTATCTTTCTGTCACTTTCTCACAGCTTTGCCTTCGCTCCTCCTTTTGGTCTGCTCTGCCCCCTAGGTTTACTTCAATGCCTACAGTTTTACGATATTTTTGCACACTTGCCCTCACTTTTTCCTTTCCTCTGTACAACTTACATGTTATGGAGTTTTTACAACAATAATAACTCTAATTTTCTAGATAGCAAACGCTAAATTAGGAAGAGGATATTCCTTATGCGGCGGAATATAAATAATGTAAAGGTATAACGACGAGAATTTGTTTTCAACACAATTGACCGAATTCCTGAACGTTGAACTGTAAGTGCATACAGCGTTACAAAGGATACATAGATAAGTAAGCTAAAACTAGAAATTAATATATATATATATATTATATATATAAACGAATTCCATATTCATACTTAAACAAAAAAGCACGCTGTGATCATATTTAATATTTTTCAAATATTTAGCAATTTGTTGTAAATTGTTCTGGAGAAGATGATTTATACAAAATACTTTTAACTTTAAGTCATATCGGACGATGAATAGAATAGGTGAAATGATGCTAAAATGGGCCCAGGGTCCACGGAGCTTAGAGTTACATGACATTCGTCTTTTAGGATAAGGGAAAACCCCGGAAAAATCTTATACAAGTAACTCACGCTGACCGAGATTCGAACTCGGAACCTCTTGAACGTGAGGCAGACATGCTACCATCTACGTTACTGAGGCGGGCAGGCCAAGGAATGATACAACTTACATAACAATATTGCTATTGGTAATTACAATAATGTAATTACGTAATGTGGTGACTTTTACCAATAGAAGTAACTTAGTTGTTCTGGAAACATCTTGAGCAGAGAACCCAGAATATTCAGATAGCTTAACGTCATTCTGCAAAGGAACGTCATCATAGTAAGACGTGTGTTTTTGGTGTCGCTCTGCAAGTTTGCAGAAACTTAAGGCTCAACGATGCAACAATAATCATTTTGTGAAAGAAAAGAATCTACGGCATTTAAAATTGTAAAAAGAATTTATTAATGGTGGAATAAATCCCACCATATTTAAAGGAGACGAATTGTTTATATTGCAATAATTGCAGCATAGAATACCAGAGGTAAGACTCATTGCTCCAAAGCGCCGAGGTATCTACAAGAATTCTATCAGATCGTTACCAAAGGTGCAAACTTTACTATTGCAAGGCTAATTTTGAAGAATACCTTTCATGCCCTCGTAGTAATGTGAGAGACTGACAATTCAGACATTGTAATTCTTTCATTAAGGAAAAGTTTAGATACTGTTCCATTAGTAATGTTGCTTTTAAGAAACACAATTACTTGAGATGTGTTCTAACAATTAATTAACTAATGTTCAAAGTATAACTCATTAGATTCTATGGTCTTGAGTCATCGTTCAGTGAGGTTTATAATCCCATGATGGTACCTGTCTTTGGTTTGTGATGCGAAGAATTCGGTGACACCGACTTTCCCTGCCTCAATGCTGTCAACATTTCGTCCACGTAGAAAATGGGCCATGGATAAAAAATATGATAATCTGATGGTGCGATATCAGGGCTGTATGCTGGATGTGGTAGCAGCTCGATTGCTCCCAATTCCTGATTTTTTTTCTTGCTTGTTCGTGCAGTATGAGGTGTTGGATTTTCCTGTTGCAATATAGCTCTATTATGGTCAACTGATGCTAGGTATCTCCGTCTCAAAATGCATGAAGTCGTTTCAGTTGACAATAAAAATCTGAAACAATCGCTCGCCCGTTTGGAACGAACTCCCAGTGAATCTGACCTTCAAAATTCCATCAGACACAGAACATTAATTTGGGACCGAAGTGACTTTTTTAACGATGACTTTGGCAGATTTGCCGGGATCAAGCCAGCGTTTCGAGGCATCAGTGTTTCGGTAATATAACAATTTTTCATGTAAAGTGACAATTTTCCTGACAGATCTTCCATCCATGGGATTACGGATAAGCTGAGAACAGATATGAACTCTACGTTTAGCCAGATGAGTTGTCAATTCATTATGTACAGATCTACGGCTACTGTATGATGTTCCAAGTGCCTTAATGTGTCGATGTATGTATATTTTGATGCACTAAGTTCTTCTGAAAGCCTACAGGTACTTTTGTGCAGATATTGTTGCAAATCTTGGCGAATATACTCAATATTCCATACTTAGACTTTTCAGAACGTGGTAAATCTTTAGCGTTTTCGTCTCCACTGTTGAAACGTTGGAACCATCGCTGTGCCACACGCTCACTAACGACTCCTCCTTCCACTTCACATTCACTTAGAATCTTGTTTCCAGTTCTGTTTTAGAAGAACTCTAAGTTCATACCTTGTTACCTCCATTTTGTGATTGTTTATTAACAACAGAAAGACTAATACATGCTCGCAATGTACACAACACTAGCCATGGCATCCTGTGAACAGCATTGCCAAACAAAAGAAACTCGATAATTTTTCCGTAACACCAAAATAAGAAAACCGATATTACTTATGAGACAACTTAATTATACGGTAACTAAAGGACGGAGGCGTGTGCATTTTTCCATAGGTAAACCGCTCATATACTGAACTGTTTTTGCTTGCACATGTAAACAACTGCAGGTTGGTACAGCCTGGTCATGACAACTGCCTAACAGCAAAAGGAAACAAAACAGCCGCGTTATCCTACGCCTTCACCTTGGGTCTGTATACAATTCAAGGCAATTCTTCACTAGTTTACAGAGTACTAGATCACGTTGATTTCGACGTATGCACATTGATGGCTGTGCTGTATATCTGATGTCATAAATACCCTGTGTACAGCTAACTTGTATCCCATGCGAGCGCACATATCACCAGCCTTTACTGATGGTCACAGCCAGGGGCACCCGGTGAGGCATTCTAATGACGGTGCCATAAATAAATAAAATAAATATATATAAATAATGAATGAATAATAAATAATAAATGAATGAATAAATAATAAATAAATAAGGGTTGTTAAAATATAAATATGTGTACCAATTTCGAACGATTTGGGTAATCGTATCAATAATCCAGGCTATTTTATAATGTACTTTATCAAAAAGAACGTATGGGAAAACGGAAATAGATATTTATTACATCCGTACTCTTGTTACGAACAGGTGTAACGAGCACAGTAAAAGTTTGATAATACAATTCATGGAGAATGTGATAAGAAGCGTTCGTGTACGATTTCGCGACAGAATTACCTTAAGTCCCGTGCTTTACTGCACTCCAACGGATAAAGCGTAAGTTATGCGCCAGAGAAATCTCGGCACTACCTTCTCCCATAAGAAGCCGTGTATAGCAGACATCCTAGCCCTTAACACAGGCGCTTATGAGCGTAGACGGTGCCGTTCTGGAATTGGCGCCAAGCCACGGAAAACAACCAGAACAGAGCGCTTGCGTTTAACGCGCCTATTCATTCGAGGGAGAAAATACTTAGAAACAATCTTTTTGCGCCATTCCTATACAATACTCTTTCTTTCGTTTTCATACAGATGGTGCCATGGCACAGCGGCACTACCTCACAAGCCGCTCCTGGTCACAGCTATACAATTTATATTTATGAAAGATTGTACATATTGTGATTCAGATCCATAAGGTTTGCTGCCAACTTGTTCTTGTTACTAAGTGTTTTTATTTCCACTGATATCAAAAACCTAAGGTTGGCAAAGAGATTATAGTTGCACGTATAGTTTACCAGGGGAAACCTCAGCTTTGGAATAGCAACTTGTTTACGGTTTTCGGAGGCATGACAATAATTTAAAGAAAATATATAGTTTATTATACTCCAATAACTCACTACTCTTAATTATTTCTAAATAAATTCTTCAAATTGTTCTTATGAAACAGTATTTTTCTTTCTACTCCATTTAATAGAGATAAAACTTCATTACATTCCTTGCAATTTTAGAGGAATCTAAATCAATATTTAGATGTTTAAAAATCGCGTGGCTATAGTACGAACCACAAACGAATGTTTCTAGCTGCTTCTATGTAACTGCGAAAAAGTGAAAGCACCAGCACTTCTAAAATGTGTTTATTGAAAAGTAAACCCAAGAACAATAAATATTTTTGAAATGGCGAATGTCACGATCAACTTTTACAAGTACTTTCGAAGCGACACCGAACGAATGTAGCCATTTCGTAGTTTATAACTTAACTAGTCCGAATTTTGGTGTAGCAGCTTCGAAATTCTCTTAAGTATAATTTTATGCAGCATTAAATATTACATTATTTTGTGACTAGGCAGCGCCGGAACATTGGTGTACGAACCTCAAAAGTCGTTATTGGGACGCACCGGTTACGAAAACAAAATAATTGCTTCTTGCTCTTTATCATTGACTCTTGCCTGGCTCTCAGATAATGGGGCATAGGGCAGTTACTTATGAAAAAGTCGATAATGACTCGGACAGTTCCAAGGTTCCTCATTTTCCTATGATCTTAATTTTACTGTGCTTTTATCCAGTTACTGTAAAATCAATAGTTCCCTTTTCAGTTACAAAAGCTGTATTTAGTGTTATTAAACACAGTGAAATAAAATGCTTGTCTCGTTGCACAATGCATTTAGTTTTGGTTAACTTTATCTACAATTCTTTGATATTGTTCTCTGTTGTTTTTATCATTTAATGCTTCCATCCTCAATCTCACTAAGACTAACTTTCCTCTAAAAGTTTTAAGTTGCATATGTCCATCAGAATATTTGCCACCATCGATTGTTATGACGGATGTTGGAACATGTAAACACCCATAAACAAATAACTAAAGAATAGCTTCTTTTTTCATACGCTAAAGAAATTCTTAATAGAAGCAAGCTACTGTAGAGTAGGTCGGTATGTATATAAACAGGTATAGCAGCTTGATAATCAAGTTAAGTAGTTACGTTTCTTTGACACAATTTTCTATACTCACGCCATCTCTTGACCTGGTATTTAATTTACTGAAAACAGTCTTTTGTTCAGTAATGCGAATTTTGATAGTGTTCTGTCTTTGTTTATAGTTCCGTTATATCCAGTATTTCATATGTGGTTATAACATTTTATAAATATCCTGATGATGGGAGAGATGCACGCTCCCGAAACGTTGATATCTAATCATCTTTTCACCTGGCTGGCTGCCCGAGAAGAAAGTGAGCGTACTTCTATATATTCGTTCGGTGTTGTTTCGAAACACCCTGTATGAAATAAACTGTGTGTTTTGCGGATATCCATATTTTTTATGGTAGGTTTTGTTTCCCCTAAATCAAGAGGAATCCACAAACTATGTGAACTTAAGAAGATGGAGCAGGGATGAATTAGGTCGTTTTCTTGAAAATCGGTTTTCTCACTCCAAAGTTTTTAAAAATTACTCTCGTTATTCAGGAGGCTCAGAACTTCTATTTCTGATGAAATCTGCCATTCGAATATTTGGATAGAATGTCATATTTTGCCTGCCTACCTGCATGCCTACCAGGTACCTACAAGAGAAAGTGATAGATGAATATCTACCTGAGGGTTTATAACATGAACTATTATTGAAGGAGAGGAATAAAATGAAAAGTGAGAATGCAAATACAAGGCTGCAAGATATGTGAAATTATTGAAAAAAGGAGTAAAATTATTTTAAAAAATGATGATGATGATGATGATGATGATGATGATTATGATGATGATGATGATGATGATGATGATGATGATGATGATGATGATGATGATGAGGATGATGATGTATGGTTGAGGAAAGCTGAGGAACATATCAAATTCTAGAGTCCCATGACTCAATGTTTTGTGGCTTGCCTCATTCGCACATTCTGGAGTTCTTAATTCTGTTGATTATTGAGAACAGCACTTTGTCAGATTGCACATGCCCTTGGCTTTTGACACATTTTCCTATTTTTCCATATCGACTATGTACAGATGGCCGATAGACCGCTCCTAGAATCCCGTCATATAAGTCACGTAGACGCCGGATCGCATTTAGGAAACATGATTTGGCTTAATTTAATTTGGAAATGTCTATGTAGCTTTCTGATCGTGGGAATGCTGAATTTTCACAGCAATGCCAGTTTGACAAATCCCATATTTAAGTGCTGCTTAAATCAGCAGTGGGGGATAAGAGGGCTGGAATTTTAGAGCGAGCAGTCAGTATAATCTGACAAGAGTTCAGTTTAGAGATTCGACATAGTCAGGTGTGACTCCCCAACCATACATGGTCACGCATCCTCAAGGTAAGCCCTTATGGGTATTTAATATAATATTGTAACACCACTGCCACCCCTAAGTCTCTTCAAGACTTAGGGAGCGATTTTTACTGTTTTTCAAGAACTAGCCTTCAGTAAATGGGTTTAAAGATAGACTTCCAATGTTTCAATTGGGAAGAGTCCTGGCTCGTAGCGAATCAGATGCGTTAGAGCCTTCAGCGTTGCCACCTTTACCCCCACTCTTTATATTTCCCTCTCTCTCTCTTGCACACTTGCGAGTCTTCTTGGCGCTAGACGCAAGGGAACGCAAACTAAATTCCAAAGCTTCATAATAATGCAGTTGTTCAAATCTCAATTGTAACATGGACATTCGTATATCACGCATATGTTTTAAATATATAGTTTAAAGATAATTATACTTTATGAATTACCTATTTTTCTAATCCAACGAAACTGCCAGCTGCGTATCCATATAGCTATGAATGTCACTTCCGTCAAGAAACAAATCGTCATTGTCATCGTCTTCATCGCCAGTGTTGCAAGTTTATGATGATAGACTCCAAAATCTCGTCCCGTACTATTTCTTTCCAAAAGCAGAGTTGTTGTTGTTGTTGTTGTTGTTTATCTGATGTCTCATGCAGCTTTCGCAGTGTTATGTAACCTTGTAAATTTCTAGGTGAATAAGTCGTTCAGCGCCAGTCAGTTTAAAAGTATGATTTCTGTTTCCAACATAATTTGAGCCTACATTAACTCAAGTGGGTTGTTCTGGCAGTGGTAAGGGGAAGGTGATTTAAAATACCTCGTGTCTCATTTCAATTGCAAGTTGATCTAGCTGATACCCTTTCCCAGGTTTTTAAACGGCAGAACAACTAAATAATATTGCTTTGAACTCTAGAGTAAATATATATTACGTACGATTCATAAACAAACATATAGTGTGACAAGTCACTTTTCTGCTGATGCACCATTGTACGAGTCTGTAGGAAGTGTATAGTTTGGAAATTAATTGTTCCTTCACATTAGCCGTGTGTAGGACGCACTATGAGAGGGTAGAGCCAGACTGAAAAATTCAATGCCCAGCTGGAATTTCAACCACGGATCTTCTGGTCTCCATCCAGGCGCTCTAAACCATTGAGCTACTATGGTCAACGTGCCGACATGGCATTAAATTCTACAACTGACTCGTGTTCTTCCCGGTAAACCACTAGGAGTTCTCATAAACACATGAGACAACTACCTTAACGGCGACTTACTATGCTGTAAGTACTTTAAGTACGGGCTTTATAGTTCGGACCATTATTAGGTACAATTAATGGAAATTAATTGTTCTTTCACATTAGCCGTGTGTAGGACGCACTATGAAAGCATAGAGCCAGACTGAAAAATTCAATGTCATAGCAGGGATTTGAAACACGGATCTTCTGGTCTCCTTCCAGCCGCTCTAAATTGTAATGTTTGTATTCTGTATTGTTTGTTCTTGCTCGAATTTAACAAATACCTTGGTTTATTCAAAGTAATTCTTTTATAACGTCATCTCAAACGTTCACGTTTCAGTTCTGAGTAATTACAAATATAGGTACACGTAGGTATATATGTCAACCTGTAATGAAATCCATTACAATGCTTGTGTCACGATGCGTTGTTATAATATGATAGTGATTTATTTATTTGTATTAGCAAAACTATTTCAGCTAAAAATATGCGTTTTTTGTGGTTATGTTAGATACATTAGTCTCTAAACTTCTCATGGATCAGTTTTTTCAAAATCTGAATTTTTGTCTTAGCCCGAATAGTATTTAATAGAGACTGGTTAATTTGGCGCTCGTTTGAAACCAATTAGGGGGAATGCCATAGGACAAAAATGCAGGACTCCGACTGGCTGCTTGTATAGTAGCGCTCAAGGACAAACATCTTCCTATTTGAAACATAATAGGTGTTGTTTCTCCATCCTGTGTTCTACCATTCACCTTCCTCACCCCTCTAGCTATGTCCCTAGTTACAGGGTAGTTTGTTAACCGTATCGCACTCTCTCAAATCCATCCTTACGTTACAATATACGAGGGCTGTTCAATAAAGAATGATCATAATTTATTTACGGTCATAATTTTTCGCACTAAAATTCAGACTTATATTCTGCTAGCTTAATGTGAAACAAACACGCCTTAGTAGTTTCATTGTTGGTACTCCTGGTTCCCATTTGTAAGAACCAGGCAAGTTCAGACATGTTCAGCATCGCCCACCGCTGCAATGGAGGTAACATTCGAGGAACTATATGCGGCTTTGAAATTCTGCTTTCGTCTCAACAAATCTTCAATTGAGGCCTATACAATATTACAGGAGGCCTATGGAGATTCTGAGAGCTTGAAAGGAGCTTTGAGATCATTAAAGAGGGGGGGAGGGCAATCATTTTCAAAGGAAGGTGTACCCGATGCTCCAGTTACCGCCCTTACGGAAAAAAACATCAACACTGCTGCTGCCAATGTGAGAGGGGATCGACGAATTACCTTAAGATCACTTTCTGAAATACTGAACATGTCATTGGGTGCCACCCACACGTTGGTGACAGAAACATTACACATGAGACGTGTTTGTGCGTAATGGGTTCTAAGACTGTTGATTTCCGAACAAAAGAACATTCGCGTGCAGGTCTGCATGCAGTTAAAGTTGAAGTTAAAGGAAGATCCGGAGCTTCTTCCAAACGCAATCACTGCTGATGATACTTGGCTATATCATTTTAATCCTGAGAGCAAACAGCAAAGCTCAGTGTAGAGATCTCCTTCATCACCAACACCCCTAAAAGCAAAAGTGGTTGCTTCTGCTGGGAAAGTTATAGTCATCTCATTCTTTGATATTCATGGAATGGTTTGTCAGCATGTTGTACCTGCATGCACACATCAGTAACTGGACAATACTACAGGGATATCCTGAAAACATTGCAAGTCCATATCAGGCGCAAAAGACCACATTTCCGTGAAGCAGCCTTAATACTGTACCATAATAATGCGCGGCCGCTTACTGCCAATGTTGTTGCTGAATATCTTGCAAAAATCAACGTGAAGTGCATCCCTCGCCCTCCCTATAGTCCAGATTTGGCAATATGTGACTTTTTTCTATTCCCTAACTTGAAGAAACGCTTTCGCGGGTGGCATTATCAATCATCAAAAGCAGTGGTGAAGGCTGCGGAGGCGATTTTAAAGGTCTCAAAAATGGTTTCCAGCGTGTCTTTGAAGACTGGCAGAAACGCTGGGACAAATGCATCGCATTCAGGGGAGACTATTTTGAGAAGCACCATCAAAATTATGAGGATGAGTAAAGGTACGTTGTCAAAAAAAAAAAAGTAGTGATTCTTTATTGAACAGCCCTCGTATATACAGTGAAGAATTAGAAGAATGTAGTTAATAAAAAAAATAAAAGTGCACATAAATAATGGAATTATAAGTAAATATATTTAAATAAACTACAAAATGTAAATAGGGCCAACAAAATACAATATTACGCATTTTGTAAATATAAATTACTAATGGAAATAAATACTTAAGTTTCAATTACTTAAGTAATGAATGTTTAGGGAAATAAAAATAAAGAGAAGTAGAAAAATGTATAGATAGTTAAATGTTAGAAGTAAGATATGCTGGGTGGCAGTGAGTTTAACATAATTAGTTGTAGTCGGTATGTAAAGTAACTGTTTTTCTTTTATTTCTTTTACTTTTTTCTGCTGGATTCCGAGAACTACTTTGTAGAGAAAATTGTAATTTATATCCGCTGCAATATGTTTGACGCTTACTTAACATAAAGACTTTTTAGCTATTGCAGTAGTAGCACTTCTAACTTTTTTGTGTAATTTACGTCTTCCAACGTTAAGTCATATTGGACGATGAATGGAATGGGTAAAATGATGCTCAAATGAGCCCAGGGTCCATAGAGCTTAGAGTTACCCGACATTGGTCTTTCAGGATAAGGAAAACCCCCGGAAAATCCTTATCCAGGTAACTCACCCTGACCGAGATTTGAACTCGGGACCTCTTGAACGTCAGGCAGACAAGTTACCACCAGGCTACCAAGGCGGGCACATTTCTGCCTGAAAAAGTGTGTGAATTAAGTATGTACATGTTTGTTATTATAAAATAAATGATAAAGTGTGAATATATGTCCCGGTGTAGTAACCTAGGTACCGATATACGATATTAAGATTTTATTCATTTACTGTTATTGAAGCAGAAAATGGACCTAATTTTTGCCACCCATGCCCGTGGTCAAGGACACTTCTGTTATTGAATGCCCCGTCAGTAACACTGTGCATGTTCTGTACATAACGAGGCACATACGGACTCGCGCTTCATTTAATGTGCAAACATTGCTGATGTTTACGAACAGTCATTACAGCTTTACTACAAAGTTTACAGCACCTGAGAGAAGTATAGCTGCGTTCATAGTCAAATCGATTGAAGACATGAAGACAAGAAGAGAGAAGTGTAATCCTTATAGTGCACAGAAGAATAATGAAGGCTGAGTAAGATGGCGAAAGTGAACATAAAGTTAATCAGCAATGCGGCGAACGTCATTACTAAGACCTCGGTGTGTTACAGGTCGTAAATACATAAACTAGTCACTAAGACAGGTTCAAAATATGCACCAATGTAAGCATTTTAAGTAATGATAAAGATTGAATTAGGCCCAACTATTTACTCATTTACCGTTTAGAAACACATTATGACGTGATAGAGACTCAGTAATGATTCCAAACTAAGGTATTAGCACTCAGTTTAACATTTGGGTAGAGTAAGTGTATGCTTACAGAAAAAAAATATACTCAACTTTCAAGCATGTCTGACAGATAAAATACTTGGAAAATGAAAATATGCAATGTGCAATGCTTCTTAAACGGCTAATCCAATTAACAAAACTTGATACGAACTGTAGGATATCATTTCGTTAAACTAGCTACATTTTCTTCTGCAGTACGCTTTTTCCATCTTGTATCGCTTCCAAGCTATATAAAATTGTACAATATTCAATGAAGAGGACTTTGCAGTTCATGCAGAAACAATACAAGATGTACTTTAAATGGTAAAATTATTATTCCAAATATCTTTTAATTTAAACAAGCTTTAGATTCATTATGACGAAAACGAGATATAGCATTTTGTTTTGTATAAAACTGATTTTGTCTAGGGCACCCTTTAAAAAATCTTCGCCAGGCGTAAGTCTGACTCACGTAAGTTATAGCAGTCAGTGTAAGTAACGGGTTTTATTTAAAAAGTGTCCAGCGGAATAAGAATTTAGCGTATAACTTTTCGTATTTAATTTTGCTCTGCTCAGAATGAGAGAGAGAGAGTTAGAGAGAGAGGATGTCGCTCTCTCTCCCCACTCTGTGGGAACGTCTGTGAACCGTTCGATTCCCGTTCTCGACGCACTTATATTCATGGGATTTACGTTTTTTTCCCGGCTCATTAGGTGAATCCTTTGATGCTTAACTTATTTTCTTCAGGGTCATCTGGTTTAGCGTTACACCACAAGGTGACGGCGTTCTGTAAATTGTGTTTGACTTGACTTACTTTCACGTAAGAAACAAGGATCTTTTGTGAAACCAGCCTGTTGACCACTAATTATGCAAGTATCTTCAAATCTCTACACACTACCCATGCATGTAACAAAACTTATCAGCTTCATATGACTCCTTTAAAACAAATGAGCGGTTTACAGGAATGGAAGCTTGAATGTTTCCATTATGCTCTGCAACGTTTCGTCATTCAGGAACTCTCTGTTTGACCTCTTCTGAAAGTGCACCGTACCACAGTGGGACACCGTGTGTGACGGGCCCATAAGCAGGGCTTTAGTGGATATAGACTGCTTCCTCCTAGAAACGTTAGGGGCCACATCCATGCTTGTGCCAATTGTCATCTCAATCTGATTGCTGTTTGAGTCTCTCCGTTTATCCTTCCCTCTCAGGGGTCACGGTAAAAACTCAGTTTCTCTGTGGAGTCTCTGTTTCAAGTGACCGAAAGCCATTGCAGAAAGTTTGTTCGTCGACTCCCTGGAGAACGTATTAACAATCAATGCGTGGTGCCAACGGTGGAGGGTCAGTTATGGTGTGGGAATGTTATGCAGGCGATAAAAGTTGGATAATTAATGTAAAATTATTTAAGGATATCACAGGATATTGATAAAAAGATGTATCTACCTGGTAAGAGACTTAATGGTCGTTGGTTTATTCAACAATAGGACAATGATCCGAAACAAGCTTCTGAACTGTACAGAGGGTATGCCAATAGAAAGTTGCAATATTGTGAACTGGAAAATATGATCTGGCAAAGACAATCGTATGATTTAAATGCTATTGAACTCTTATGGGACGCTCTTGACAAGGAAGTGAGTAAAGTGAGCTTATCTAATGTTGAAGATCTATGAAATAATTTACAGAGATGCTAGACTGCAATATCTGCAAAAACATTACGCAATCTTATCTTCAGAAAGCCAAGAGTATGTGCAGCGTTTGTGAGGGTACAGGGCAAACCACATTGAACTGTACTTAACACTAGTGATAGAAAATATTAATTTTGTTTGTATTTTTAATTCGTGTTTGTACATTTAAATAAATCATTTAGCTTTTTCATAGGTGATGGAAGGCTTACGACCGATAGTGCATATTGAATTTTTATTGGTTACAGAACGTTGTGAATGTTGCATATAGTGCAAGATTTCTTCAGTGATATTGGCCCCTACTCAACAAAATACTGTTCTGTCCTCGTGTATAACCTGCCTGAGGAATGAAAGCATACGGTAAGCAGTGTAAGCTCGAGTAGAACAGGTATGCGGTGTTACATCACCATTCCAAGGGCATGCCCTGTACCGTTCGGTAATAACTGAAATGCAGCAGTTCAGTCTTTTATTGTGGGGGGGGGGGGTTGAACCAACTCAAAATGTAAGCATCGCCACGCGAGGTCATATGCTCACAAAGTAGTAAATTAATCATTCAATGTTTTACAGTTTTGTAAGAAAGAGTTTTTTTTTTTTTTCAAATTTACGTCCTCCAACGTTAAGTCATATCGGACGATGAATGAAATGGGTGAAATGATGCTCAAATGAGTCCAGGGTCCTTGGAGCTTAGAGTTACCTGACATTCGTCTATCAGGATAAGGGAAAAACTCCGGAAAAATACCTTATCTAGGTAACTCACCCTGACCGAGATTCAAGCTCCGGACCTCTTGAATGTGAGGCAGGCACGCTACCATCTACGCTACTGAGGCGGGCTTTTTAAAGAAGAGTGACGTTAATGTCGAATAATTATTGCGTTAAATAATGCTATTAAAGGGACAGCAATATCGTGGGGAAAGGTGAACGAACTGTGCATAATATAGTGAAAGGGGTTCAAAATCCAAAGTGTACAGGAGACAAACTTTAAATACATTAGTAAACATCGCCCACATCCAAGGATTTTGAAAAATGTGTTCTGCTCTGAACTTATCTCGAGTTTTACGAAATGAGAAGAGAAATTCCTACAGCAGGCAAACTTATGAATGTTCACAAATGAAAGTTCCCTTTTGAAGGTAGAAGAACACACTCTGGAGAGTACTTAAAGATATGGGATATTGATTTCGCAAGAAAAAATGTATGTGTCGTTATACGTACGATATGCTGATGTTTTAATGGCCATACTTATTGCACTATATTCCCACCTCTTCCAAATCAAGCCATGCTACATCAGCGACCTTCGCAAACAAATGTATCCTTTCGTCAGAGAAGTAATATGTACTTGCAGTCTTATGTACCATGTTCTAGATGAGAGTGGATGAATTACGTGCAAATTCTTTAAACATTTTTTGTCACCTACCTATATTAGGAAAAGATACTAAAATCCATCTAAAAACTCTATTTCCAGTTTTCACTGGAGACAAACTTTTGAGGTATCCTGAATAAAATACTTTTTTGGAAAACATAAATATGAATGTGTGTATTAACATAAACTAAAGATCATATAGTCCATAAATATGAAACTTAATGCTTGAGTAAAACATTATTTAAGAACTATAATAGGATATATTCATACACACCTTGGAATCCAAATTATTCGTTATGTGAACACCGTTTCATTTTTCGGTTTTGTTTCTTTGTTTATCAAAACATCTTTCCACATATACAGCTTTTGCAGAACTATTTTATGTCCGACTAGCCGACTCGGTGAACTTCGTACCGTCAATAAAGGTTTATCTGTATAAATAAAACAAATTCCGAAAAGTTAGTTACTCTGCAATTGGGGTCAAGTTTGAATACCAGACAGTTACAATTATGTAAATTAATTTAAAGCTATCTCATAAACAATACTTTTTGTCTTTCTTATGGTGCGTAAATATATAAATATGATTTTTGATGCGCGAACATGGGACGTATATTTGTCCATGAGAGAAACAGGGAAACTCCAAGGTGATTCCGCAAACTTCCAACGACTGCCCTTGTGATTTATGTATGGTCATCGCACAGACGAACGTACGGGAAATCGTAGATGCTTAAAATAAAAAGATAAATGTGTTTGAATGATCGGAATACGCGGGATCAGGATATCCTCTCCTTTGTACTTTCTCTTGATGACTGTTGCCTCGATTAGCTTTTTCACAGTTAGTCTCGTTCCATTGCGCAATCGTGGTTGGTAAATTTTATGATCACAACTGCTCCTACTTTTAATTTTAAACTGAGGTGGGAGTCCAGGTAATTCTAATGAATTGAAAAACACTGTGGGATAGCTCAATACGTCGTCATAGTTTTTAACTGTGTCATCTGATTTGTACAAAAACAAATCCCCTAGAAGAGAATTCTTTGTGGGCGCATTGAGATCACCGAAACCTGTATTTTTTGCCGCCAATATTCCTCGTTGACTCAGCCAATCATGGTTGGTATACTGTTGCGTTATGTCCGGAAAAACACGTCGAATAAGCTCCTCCTTGGCATAGTAAAAAATTTCTGCAAACTTCACAAGGTCACAAAGGAATTCAGTTAATTTTGTGTCAATTTAATACTCATTCAGCAAATCACAAACATAAGTTTTAAAGAAGGATTCATCAATATTTCACAACAATTATCTGAGGTCAAATATTTATAGTGTTATAGTGCGTTCAGAAATTAATTTTGTGTCTAATCTTCGAAAGGTAATTATCGTGCCTCATTAAAACTTTCCGCTTTCATAACAAACGATAAACATTAATAAAATATGAAAGTGAAATAGCTTTGAAGATTTTGGCAAGGAGTGGAATATCTCTCTACTTTGTAATGCTTTTGTTTGTTCGAAATAAAAGAGTTGTTTCCCAACATTTTGCGTGTACTTTTACAATTAGTTAATAATCCCGTCTATTAGCACCTCAGGTTCTATTTTTTTACCTTTTAAACCTTCCTTGGACTTACACAGATATTTCAAAACCAAAATTAGGCAAATCGGTTCGGCCATTCTCGAGGTTTTGTGAGACTAACAAACGTCAATTCATTTATTTGTTATATATACCGAAGTTCTTTCACCAACAAAATCAACTTGCACTGAGTAAAATTACATTCATTCCTCAATGGGTGATGCGCTTGAAAAGTGTAGTATTACAGAGTGTGCCACATCATCACATTATACATGCTTATCTATACCAATATTTTATATACTTACTCATTACTCATCATTTATACAACCCGTAGATTGGTATCCCTTGATAACACTCTTCGGACCTCGTAATTATCATTATACGCTCCAAAATGTTGCAGTAGTGAGGTTGGATGCTCTCTTAACTCCCTTCGGATATGCTCCTTTGAGTTCTGCAGTGGTTCTTATATGGTTATCTAAGAAAAAGATGTGTATCGCAATACTCAACATGAATGCTTAGGAAAAAAATAAATCTAAGGGAATACAGACACCATGGGAACCCACTTCCTGCACCACAAATGGAGAGATTGATTAATAGAATCGAACAATACTGTCATTAACATTATTCTTACTTAAGGAATTACATATTCAAGTCATGATCATGGTGATAAACTGAAATATTTTATTTACCTAATACGCTTAAGGTTTTGGACATAAAACTATACATTGAGAATGTCTCACATCAATAAGAATCACCTTGTGTTTTATAATCTACAAATCAAATCCACTAAGAAAACCCACTGGTCAATAATTACTTTAACCCTCATCTTAAGTTTCCGGGTATTCAGTTGAAAATGTGTTTCTTCCCCTTTACGGGGACCAAGTTTTCCCACTGCCTGTTTATTCCTTTGGTGGTGTGTCCCATTAGATGGAATTTACGTGATCCATATCCTGCGGAATTGGATGGGAACTGCCCCACCCTCACACACACTACATACACAAGGTACAAAGAGACAGTGAATTCTATTCGGCTGCAGCACCAATCTAAGCCGTAAAACATGGCATTAAAGCAGATATAGGCAGTATTGTCAATGTGAATACACTTTTTCATCCAGCCAGTTTAGGACGTTTTCTTTCGTGGGAAATAACGGCGTAAGGGCGACAAACATGGCTCATTCAGGAAGTGTGGTGCCAACATAAATGAGAAGCTGACATTATTTCCCACTGATATAAACTGAAATGCTGAGGAACGGAATTGCAATAGAGAACTTGTAGAGGCTGTGAATATTTTGCGTACACATATACAAGGGCTCTTCAATAAAGAATGATCATAATTTTCTACAGTCATAATTTTTCGTCCTAAAATTCAATCATATTATATTCTGTTAGCTTAATGTGAAACAAACACGCCGTAGTATTTTCATTGTTGGTACTCCTCGTTCCTACCTGTGAGAATCAGGCAAGTTCAGACATGTTCACTATCGCCTACCGCTGCAATGGAGGTAACACGCGAGGAACAATATGCGGCTTAGAAATTCTACTTTCGTCCCAACAAATCTTCAGTTGAGGATATACAAATTTACAGGAGGCCTAGGAGAGTCTGTTCTTACCTGCAGCACAGCTCGAAGGTGGCTTAAAATGTTTAAAGAGGGGAGACAATCGTTTTCAAAGGAAGGTGGAACCGGTGCTCCAGTTACTGCTCTTAAGGAAGAAAACATCAACACTGCTGCTGCCATTGTGATAGAGGATCGACGAGTTACCTTAAGATCACTCTCTGAAATATTGAACATTTCATTGGGTGCCACCCACACGTTGGTCACAGAAACATTACACATGAAACGTGTTTGTACGCGATAGGTTCCAAGACTGTTGATTCACGAACAAAAGGATATTCGCATGCAGGATCGCACGCAGTTAAAGTTGATGTTAGAGGAATATCCACAGTTTCTTTCAAACATAAGCATTGCTGATGAAATTTGGCTACATCATTTTGATCCTGAGAGCAAACAGCAAAGCTTAGTGTGGAAATCTCCTTCATCACCAACACCCAAAAAGCAAAAATAGTTGCTTCTGCTGGGAAACTTATGGTCATCACATTCTTTGATACTCATGAAATGGTTTATCAGGATGTTGCACCTGCACACACATCAGTAACTGGATAATACTACAGGGATGTCCTTGAAACATTGCAAGTCCATATCAGGCGCAAAACATCACATTTCCATGCAGCAGGCTGGATGCTGCATCACGATAATGCGCAGTCGCATATTGACGATGTTGTTGCTGAATATCTCGCAAAAGTCAACGTGATGTGCAGCCCTCACCCTCCCTATATTTCGGGTTTAGTCCCATGTGATCCTTTTCTATTCCCTAACTGGAAGAAACGCCTTCGTGGGAGGCGTTATGTGGCCCGTATTCGGGACGTTCGATTTGATTCTCGTGGCCGGCTTACCTAATCCATGGATCTTTTCGTTTTTTTTCTGGGGTCTCACATTGCCATTTGTTGCTCCCAACGGAGGTGGTGCAATTTGGCAATGTACCCTCCCCATCTCCATTTCAGCTGTTGCGTCCATGAAGCCAGGTCGATCGTGCCTGACTTCCTCGTTTATCATTCTGTCCTTCCTTGTCACGTGTAAAATCTCACGCTCCATTTTGCGCTGACCGATTTGCACCACGGTACTCTGTTTTTTTTTTCTCTGTGAAAGACTAGGTTTGGCATTCATATAATAACACTCTGGTAGTAGGTACACAGGTTTCGATCACTTCTTTCTTTACACTGTCTTTGAAACCAATTTTCCAGGATGAACTTGGGACTCCTGTATTTCTTCCGTACCTGGTTCATGCACCACTTTATATCCCCCAGTTTCTCTGTCCCTCCATTTCGTCTCTATTATCATTTCACACCATCTCTCAGAAATCCCTGCCCGCCTCGGTAGCGTAGATGGTTGCGTGTCTGCCTCAAGTTCAAGAGGTTCCGAGTTCGAATCTCGGTCAGGGTGAGTTACCTGAATAAGTTTTTTCCGGGGTTTTCCCTTATCCTTCAATACGAATGTCGGGTAGCTCTAAGCTCAATGGACCCTGGATTCATTTGAGCATCATTTCACCCAATTCATTCACCATCCAATATGACTTAACGTTGGAGGACGTAAATTACAACAACAAAATAATCAGAAGCCCGGCGTTCTGCACTGTCGTGAATCCTTGGGTCGCCCGTTCTCTGCATACTTTTGCCTCATTCTTCCTTCTGGGGATGCCACACTTACGGCATAGGTACAGCAGACCAAGACTGGAATTCCGTGCGGAGTCCGCTCCGTAGCGTAATGCCGAGCTATTCAACCTTTACAATAGATATGTATTTAGCAGCTCAGATCCTATGACCACGCTCTGTTATCGCCCTGCCGTAATGGCCTTCACTTCACTTATTTTTAAAGAAATTTCTCGACTCACATTTCGGCTAGAATCCTCAATCTCTTGGCTTCCGCAATGATACCCGGATTTTAATTAATACGTTACAGCTGAAGAGCTGGAGAGGGCAGTTCCCAATTTAGGCTATAGTAATTACAAAATATTAATGTATTACTTAATTACTTTACAGTTGGTGGCTTTCTGCGAATCTAAAGAAGTAAATCTTTGTTTTTACAATCTAACCTCTGGTGGTATGAATGATTATTGCTAGTAGGTATCTCGTGAACTAGGTGAACATGTACCAATTTATAGCTATAGTCATAAGCACATGGATACACACATTAGCAAGCAGGCAAAGTGGTTGAGGCAAATAGTTTTGTTTGCTTCTGACAAAAAGGGACCATAGAAACTATTTCGTGCTATTTTGTATAGCAAGTCTGTGTGAAACATTTTTCTAAATGTGATACTACTAGTACTGAAATGCCTCAATTATAGTTCTCTTATTTATGAAAAAAGTGTTTTGATGCACAGTGGTGTAATTAGAATTTCATCAAAATTATCCTTAAATATTGAAAAATATGTTCAGAGTTCTGAAACATAAACCATTCTGAAAACTAATCAGAATCTTAGAGAATGAAAATGAAAGCTCAATAATTTTGTACAATTCCTCTATTTCAGAAACAGTTGAAGGTAGAAGTAGCAGCTAAACACAGAAAAAATTAATCCCTGACGTTTTTTCTGAAATAAACTGCAGACGCATTTATCATAATGATTACATATGCGTCTAAAGCCATTAGAGAGTGCAATCATTTACTGTTGAGTTGTAAATCTACGTAGTTGAAGACAGATTTGTTCGCTATACACACTTTGCAATGATATTTAACATTGCTAAATTAAATTTCTCACTATGTGATGCAGTTTTAAAACGTTTCCTTAAATTTAATTAAATGTTTAAAGGAAGTAATGTACACTGAAGATTTACTTTTACCTATGAATAAATAGTGTGGAAATTAGTTGCAGTACTGCGTGTGTATTGTTCTGTATTGTGAGATTTATTTCTCATTCCATATTGAAATATGTAAAAGGGTCATTAAATGAAAGGAAGTTATTGTTTTGGAAGTAATTTATAACGTAAGCCAACCAGAATTAGATAAATGGTTACTATGATTGCGTTGGTTACGTAGATCCGGAAATCCGGCTTGCAGACATTTTAAACAACTTTTGCTGCAGTAAAAAGACGTAAAATTGACAATCAGCTCTCTTCAAGGCTGACTCGGTGTTTTGCTGCACGAAAACGAATGAAATCACTGCGGTACACTTCAATCGTCGACTGTCGCAATAACCAACTCACAATTGCCGCTTCAAACACCTCGCCAGTATTTATACACCCCAGCCACTGTTTCTAGAATGCCGCAGACCTTCCGGGAAACTTCTTGACAACAACAACGGACCGAAAGCCCTGAAGTCTCTCTGTCTCTTTCGCTCCTGCTGACGCACCCGGCTGCGGCTTATGGCAGCCGCAGAACAGTGCCACATTGTGACAATAATTACTGAAGCTATGTTGAGGAGGACTGAAACAGTCTGGTAATTTCATGTATCTAAGTGTCGTAGCACAGTATTTCAGACTTTGACCTCATCAGAATTTGAAGATGTGTTTTAGAATACGAAAATTATAGTTCATTTTATTAACTTTTTGGAATTAAAACCCAAGAAACTGATGCTAATTAGTATACCTGATTGTGGATCTGTGGGTAACGGTCGTTATGAATAAGGCCAGTTATATTAAAGAAAATATACTTGAAAATAACTACCAAAAGTAATAACAACCTAAACTCTTTGTGTAAACAACACAAGGATATGTAACTTTTAAACAAATATTTATTATACAAGCTCGTAAGTCTTTTATATTGTTCTATTTCTGTTTTTCTTATTAAAGTTCACAAAGTGGATAATTGTGCTAACTTTGTTACGTTTCTGGCTATTCCTTTGCTATCAAATAATCATATTTATACAGAGATTTCGAATTCGAGATATGTTGGTTGCGAACAATAGCGATGTGACGTTATGGAGAGCTAAGATTTCGGAACAAGAAGCAGTTATGTAACAGAACAAGAAGCAGTTATTTCCTACTAACTAGAACTTGAGGCAGCATTCCTGCTATCAGTCGTGCGTAAGCCCCGTGAAAATCCAAATAGAGACGCTTTAGTACTATTTTAAGTTACCAGATGCTTGGAGCTTTATTTCCGAGGGTTATAAAGACCTTAAACCGAATTGCAAAGCGTTTGTAATTCTGCTGAGGAACTGCAATTATATAAATACTCATTTTGTTACAAATGTTTAAGGAACACGCACACCCATGTTATTTATTGCCCCTTTTACAGGTATAGTCAATCACTGATATAGGCAATATTAAGATACGAAGCAACGTGTCTCTGTCTGCTTATCACGGCGGGGAATCCCGAACTGCAGCCAAAGGCTTGTTGTCTACCAGATTCCAGGAGGAAGGATGAGATGAAAGTACCATACAGGCGCTCAGAACCTATCAACTATTATGTATTTCAAATGGGAAGGTGTTTGTCCTTGAGCGCTACTAAGCAACCAATCGGAGTACAGCGGTGTTGTCGTATTGCATCCCCCCTATGTGGTGTGTGGCGAGCGCCAGCCTAATCAATCTGTATGAAATAGTATTCGCGCTAAGACAAAAATTCAGATTTTTCCAAAACTAAGCCATGAGGAAATAGAGAGAGTAATGTATTTAACATAACCGTAAAAATCCCATATTTTTAGTTCAAATAGTTTTCTTAATACAAATAAATAAAGTAGATACCATTATACTACAATAATGTCAGACGGCGTAAGTACTGTAATGAATATCATTATTGGTTGGCATGTATGCGTGAACGTATATTTTAAATTACTCAGAACTGAAACGTAAGCATTTGACATGATGTGAAAGAAATACGTACTTTGAATAAGCCAAGGTGTTTCTTAAATTCGATGAGAGGAAACGATACACTTCTTGCTGGTCTGGCAGAACGTGTCTGGTCACATTATATCTTTGTTTATGAATGGTTTGTAATCTCCATTTACTCTAGAGTTCAAAGTAGCATTATTCAGTTACTCTTCCATGAAAAATTGTATCAGCAGGATCAATTAGACGCGATTCAACGTTCCCCTCTTACTTCTGCTAGAACAATTTAATAGAGTTAATGTGGGCTCAAATTACATTGCAAACAGAAATAATATTTTTAAACTGACTGACGTTGAACCACTTATTCACAAAGAAATTGACAAGGAACACAACAACACTGCGAAAGCTGCGTGAGACATCAGATAAACTACAAGAAGACGACTTTTGGAAAGAAATAACACGTAACGGGATTTTGGAACCTATCATCATAAATTTTCAGTACTCAGATGATGAAGACAATGACAATGACAAATTATCTCTTATCGTAACACTCACAGCAATGCCACTGGTGTTTTCGCTGGAGTAGAAAAATAAGTAATTATTAAACCATAATTAATTTTAAATAAAATATTTAAACCATTTGCAAAATATATGAATATCCATTTTGCAATTGTGATTTCAACAACTGAATTATTATAAAACTTTGAAAAATTCAGTTTGCGTTCCCTAACGTTTAGCGCCACGAACACTCGCAAGTATGCGAGAGAGAGAGAGAGGGGGGGATATAAACAGAGTGGAGATAACGAGGTGGCAATGGTGAATGCTCTAACGCATCTTATTCGCTACAGGCTCTTCCCATTTGAAACACAGAGTGCAGCTATAGAAGTCCCTAATAGGCGGAGGAGTTTCTCCAACCTGATGGAGTTCCAGATCGCCTGCAACTAGCCAGGTCCGTCTGATCATCGTACACCAAATGTCGTATTTCCAGAACGCAAGGACCACCGTAGCGCAGCAGCACCGATGACATCGCTTCTCTTGCTACAGGGAAAGAATGTTATGACTGAATTGAAAGAAATGATACGGGGGATGTGAGATAAATATCATTTCCTTCATTCGGAAAATCCCAAGGGGAGAAAGGTTGGCCGCGGGAATTGAAATCGCGATCTGCCGAATGTGAGCTACAGACGTTACCACCTGAGCCGTCTCAGTCGGTACTTTGCCTCTTGATTCGAAGTTGTATGGGGCTACAACCGCAGTAATTAGGTGTACATGTAGTTCAGAAGTAGAGCTTTTGTAGACGTCATTAAACTCACTTACAAATTGGAAAGGCAGAATCAGGCTGAAAAGTATAATGCATAACCGAGATTTGAACCATGGATCTTCCAATCTCCCAGCTGCTTTTAACCATTGAGCTACCATGGCTAATGTACCAACTGACTCGTTTTTTCCCCGGTAAAACAGTAATGCCAGATTTCACCAACAAATGTTAAGACTTAGCAAGGGTTTAACAACAGTTATAACAAAAATTGCATTTCACCAACAAGTGTTAACCTAACACTCGTGTTAAATCTTTTGTTAAACTAACAAGTCAAATTTCTGATGTTAAGCCCTTAACAATTGTAATTAGTCAAGATGGCGGGCGTGAACTCAGCTTTTGTTGTCGATTTACTATATTTAAGACCATCTAAATGACATTCGTAATAGGGTGCGGCCTAGGAGGAAAAATTATTTTGAGGAGCCATCAGAAGAAAATTTTCTACGGAGCTATAGACTGTCCAGACAAGTTGCTATGAAGGTTACTGCGGAAGTACAAGAGAGGTTAGAACATGCATCGAAAGGGATATGCCGATCTCGCCTTTGCTTCCAGTATTAATAACTTTGCGATTGTATAATTCACTGAATTATGTGGATAATACATTGTCCACCTCCCGTCTTGAAACGTTCAAGTCACTCGTCATTTGTCCTTCGCTCCTCGTTTTAAATTTACGTAATCCTGAGTTAGAACATACATCAAAAGGAATATGCCGATCTCGCCTTTTCTTCAAGTATTAATAGCTTTGTGATTTTATAATTCACAGAATTATGTGGATAAGACACTCTCCAGCTTCTGTCTTGAAATTTTCAAGTCACTCGTCACTTGTACATCCTCGCACCACGTTTTAAATTTACGTAATACTGAAGAAGATGTTTCGTGTTTCTAGTAATGACATGCATTTGAATTAAATTCGTTTCCAATTTTTTCCCACGTGACATCTTTCTCTTTTAAATTCACCGCACCCGTCCTCCTATTTTCTAAGATATACTTATACTTCGTCCCCAATTCAATTAACAGTTCTTTCTCCATCGGCTTTTGTTTACGATTTTGTCTATCCGCCATTTGTTTAGCTGTGTGCAGTTGAAAATGAAAACAAAAGCGTACCGCAGTACGTTCAGAAAAATAATACGACTCATCTATAACCTTCTATAGCTGTAATATTTACAAGTTTCTTGGCGTTAACACGTGTTTGTCAACATTTTCAGAAAACAGGTTGGTGAATTGCAAGAAATTTAACACTTTTGTTAGCGCTGTTACATTGTTACGTTACATTTGTTAAGGTCGATTTTAACATCTGTTTGTAAAATTGGGCATAAGAGTTGTCAAAAATACATGAGAAAACTACCTTAATGACGACTTACTGTGCTATAAGTACTTTAAGGCCCGGGCTGTATATTTCGGACCACTATTAGCTCAATCAATGGAAATTAACTGTTCTTTCACACTAGCAGTGTGTAGACGAAGTATGGAAAGATAGAGTCAGACTGAACAATTCAGTGCCATAGCCGGGATTTAAACTGCGGGTCTTCTGATCTCCGTCCGGCTGCTCCTAACCATTGAGCTACTATGACCAATGGGCGAGCACCACATTTAGTTCTCCAAATTACGACATTAAATTCTCCACTTAAAAATTGTTTAGAGCAAGTCGAACTGTATTATAAATCTAATTTATGTGCCTTGTGCGACTGGCCGAATTGTATAGGATATGCGTTAAAAACCTCAATCATTCAAACGAAAATACTTCAATTAGTTAAGTCACTACAGTAGCACTCACTAAAGTTAATACACTCAAGTAACCAGTTAAGAAACTTTGAGTGAATCCAAATCATGTTACAATATAAATATTTGCATTAGTGTGCATAAGAGTAACTATATAGGTGGTTTCGAAACGACATGAACAAATATAAGCGTTTCTTAGTGTATAACTTAACTAGTCCTCATTTCGGTGTCGCAGTTTCGAAATCCTCTCAAGTATAGTTTTATGCAGCATTAAATATTACATTATTGTGATTAGGCAGTGCATGAACCACTGCTGTGCGAACCTCAAAAGTTGTTACCGGGACGCACAGACCACGAAAACAAGAGAATTGCCCCTTGCTTGTTATCAATGACCCTAGCCTAGCTTTCAGGTAGTGGGGCAAATGGCAGTTATTTGTGAAAAAGGCGACTAATGACTCGGACCGTTCCAAGGTTGCTCATTTTGCTCTGATCTTAAATTCTTAATTGTACATTGCTTTTAATCAGTTATAAAGTCGACAGCTTTATTTAGTATTATTAAACACAGTGAAATAAGATGCTTGTCTCGTTCCATAAGGCATTCAGTTTTGGTTAACTTTATCTACAATTCTTTGATATTATTCTCTGTTCTTTTTATCATATAATGCTTTCATCCTTAACTTCAATAATATTAACTCCCCTCTAAAAAGTTTAAGTTGCATATGTCCGCCAGCTTATTTGCAATCATGGACTGTTACGATGTAACGGATACTGCAACACGTTAAACACCCATAAACAAATAACTAAAGAATAGCTTCTTTATTGCGGTTTCATAAGCCAAAGAAATTCTTAATGGTACCAAGCTAAAGTGGAGTTTTTCGGTATGTTTACAAACAGATACAACAGGCGGGACGCGGTGTCACCTACCTGCAAACTTCGATAGCGTGAGGCACGCGGTGTTCTTTCTGTAACTGCCAAATCCACTCTTATTAGGGAGCGTTTTATGCGGCTCTATTGGCGGTAAAATCTACCTATATGTGTCATATAGAAGCTGAGAGACCATTTCAATATATTCGTTTGCTGAAGTTTCGAAACATCCTGTATATCCGGTATCATTGTTTGAACTACTAAAATGGAAAATACAGCAAAATAAAATTACCACTGACATCAGTTTATATGCAATATCAATCGATTTCGAAAGCCACTGATTCAGTACTCTTTCAGAGGCGCTTCATTCGGAAATTTAAAAACCCTCCCATAATATTTAAATATACTGAAGTAAAAATTTCGTGTATATTTTAATAAAATTATACCAATGAACAGTAATTCGCCGTTGTATAGCACCATCACCACCACCACCACCACCTCAATCACCACCGCCACCACCATCAACACCGCAATCATCGCCGCTACCACCGCCACCGCCACCACCACCACCACCACCACCGCTAGCACCACCACCACCACCACCACCACTGCTACCACCACCACCGCTAGCACCACCACCGCCACTGCTACCACCACCACCACCGCTAGCACCACCACCACCGCCGCTAGCACCACCACCACCACCACCACCACTGCTACCACCACCACCACCACCGCTAGCACCACCACCACCGCTAGCACCACCACCACCACCACCGCTAGCACCACCACCACCGCTAGCCCCACCACCGCTAGCCCCACCACCGCCACCGCTAGCACCACCACCACCACCACCACTGCTACCACCACCACCACCGCTAGCACCACCACCGCCACTGCCACTGCTACCACCACCACCACCGCTAGCACCACCACCACCGCTAGCACCACCACCACCGCTAGCACCACCACCACCACCACCACCACCACTGCTACCACCACCACCACCGCTAGCACCACCACCGCTACCGCCACCACCAACACCGCAATCATCTCCGCTACCACCGCCACCACCACCACCACCACCACCACTGCCACCGCCACCACCGCCACCACCATCAACACCGCAATCATCGCCGCTACCACCGCCACCACCACCGCCACCACCACCACCACCACCACCACCGCTAGCACCCCCACCACCGCCACCGCCACCACCACCACCACCACCACCGCTAGCACCACCACCACCACCACTGCTACCACCACTGCCACCGCCACCGCCACTCCTACACAACTATTACCAATTTTAAATATGAGGCAGTAACAGGATGAATACTTTTCCACATGAAAAATATGAATGAAAAGGAAACACAAAGTAGGTTTTTTACGCTTTTTTCCTTCCCAGTTATAACTGTCCCTTTACTCTAAGGTATTTTCGCAATAACGTGCGGTGGTACTTTACTCACCGCCTCACGCTGCACGTACCTGGATTCGCAGTCGGGACTCCTTTCTCTGTCTCCGCCATCGCTGGTCCGCTGTCTGCTTTGCCCTGGCCTCCGGCAGCTGTAGAGTGAGTCTCCTGCATGGACTCCTTGTATTCTCAGGTTGCGGGTAACAGAACACACGACATTTTCTGAGAACTTTAACTTTGGTTTATCTCTTTCGTGTGGAACTCTGGCACCTTCAGATATTTGCACTCTTAGACAGACTGCAATAAAACTATTATAGTCGCACTTAAATTGACGTGGCACATGGTGAAAGAATTAAATCATCCAGTGGACACACCAGATGAAATGAGCAGAATAGATTGGAATGGAACCGAATGGTCCTTCTGCGCCCTTATATATTGAAACGCGCCGTCACGGGGAGAAACCTAGCAGTGTATTGACTTGTCTTAACGGTAGTCGCAATAGCTGACATACCATGTTATTGTACTAATTTCCATCCTTCCTGAACATTCGCCTGAGTGCAACGTCTCGATTACATATATCTGTCCAGGTCCACCATACAACCTTTTACACAGAAATATATATTTTCAGTTTTACAAACATAAAAGTTGTTGTGCAGTTCTCAACATATATACAATTATTGAACATGTTTAACTATTTGTTGGTGATAACTTATTACACCTACTTCATTGAATAATTAATCTGTATGACCAAAAGCTCCTGTTTCAAACATTTGTTAACTTTCCGAAGTATAGGTACGACGTACACTAAAATATAAGAAAACAATAGATGTGGCAGATAAATCGGGATAAAAATCGTCTTTTGGTTTTGGTTTTTGAACGCATTAACTAAGAAGGAAGAAAAGAAAATTTAGATTATAATAATTTAAAGTATAATGAATGTTATTGTGAATAGCGCAAATGAAACAACTGTTCTTCCCATCGCTTTTGGTTTTGCTCCACTGCATGCCCTTGCTGTTTTTACCATATTTTATTAATTATAAATCATCTTTGAGGTACTTTACATAGTGTATTAGTGGATAGATTATTATAATTATAATTTTAATTTCCGTGCTTGTTTTACTCTCGCTTCGCTGTACCTGTGAAAAGCGGCAAGTGATTTAAGCACTCCGCGTTTCACGTTTCGGGTGGGAGGAGAAAAAGCTTAAGGAAGACACAAAGGTAAGAAGTAGATTACTACTTTGTTAAGTTGTAATTGCAACAAGTGGATCCCAGAGCAGTTGCAAGGAGACACAAGCAAGAGAGATCGATCTCTAAGCGCCGTACCTTGTCTTGCTATTCTACGTACAGTCAAGCACTAAAACTGCTCAAATTATTGCAACCATTCCAACAGTGCATGAATTGCTGATCAGGAAGATTCTCGTTATAAAGGAAAAGTTAATAAACGGTTTAGATAAATAAAAATCGATTCAACATGAAAAATTCAATGCCATGGCCGGGATTTGAACCACGGATCTCCTGGTTTCCGTCCAGTCGCTCTTAACCTTTGAGCTACCATGGCCAACGTCCGTCCTGACATTAAATTCTCCAGTTGACTCGTATATTTCCCCGGTAGACCACTAGGGGCTCTCGCATCCGAGATACACCGATTGTGGCGACTTACTATTGTAAGTACTTAAGTCCCAGGCTTCATCATTTAACTCTTATTATTTTAGTTAATTGATGGAAATTAATCATTTCTCCACACTAGCCGTATATAGGCTAAGATATTTGATGGATAGAGTCAACATGAAAAATTCAATGCCATGGCCGGGATTTGAACCACGGATCTCCTGGTTTCCGTCCAGTCGCTCTTAACCTTTGAGCTACCATGGCCAACGTCCGTCCTGACATTAAATTCTCCAGTTGACTCGTATATTTCCCCGGTAGACCACTAGGGGCTCTCGCATCCGAGATCCGTGGTTCAAATCCCGGCCATGGCATTGAATTTTTCATGTTGACTCTATCCATCAAATATCTTAGCCTATATACGGCTAGTGTGGAGAAATGATTAATTTCCATCAATTAACTAAAATAATAAGAGTTAAATGATGAAGCCTGGGACTTAAGTACTTACAATAGTAAGTCGCCACAATCGGTGTATCTCGGATGCGAGAGCCCCTAGTGGTCTACCGGGGAAATATACGAGTCAACTGGAGAATTTAATGTCAGGACGGACGTTGGCCATGGTAGCTCAAAGGTTAAGAGCGACTGGACGGAAACCAGGAGATCCGTGGTTCAAATCCCGGCCATGGCATTGAATTTTTCATGTTGACTCTATCCATCAAATATCTTAGCCTATATACGGCTAGTGTGGAGAAATGATTAATTTCCATCAATTAACTAAAATAATAAGAGTTAAATGATGAAGCCTGGGACTTAAGTACTTACAATAGTAAGTCGCCACAATCGGTGTATCTCGGATGCGAGAGCCCCTAGTGGTCTACCGGGGAAATATACGAGTCAACTGGAGAATTTAATGTCAGGACGGACGTTGGCCATGGTAGCTCAAAGGTTAAGAGCGACTGGACGGAAACCAGGAGATCCGTGGTTCAAATCCCGGCCATGGCATTGAATTTTTCATGTTGACTCTATCCATCAAATATCTTAGCCTATATACGGCTAGTGTGGAGAAATGATTAATTTCCATCAATTAACTAAAAATCGATTGCCCACTAGGGGAAATAAATTGCGAATTGGAGCAAAACAAACACAAAGAAATTTCTGAAACATCCTGTGCTAGCTAGCATACAAGATTAACTGTGCAACTGTAATTAGAGAACAAGCGTCTGGTGTGGCAGCAATGAATTCATCTACGACGCGTACTCAGTCGCATATACATATTACTGATTTGTTTGCTTACATATGCAAATCCTCTCACCTTTACCTCCCCTAGTGGTTTGATACTGGGAGCTGAGTAAACCCATCCTATGCACCAGAAGTCATTTATACATTAAGAGTCTCATTCCGTTAACACTATGAAGATGTTCAGATACCTACTCAAGCATTATACCCCTATTTATTAAAGAAGAATGTTCGATAAGATGCTAAACTTCAAAGAAAATTGAGTCTACCGTATAATTGAGACCTGAAATAGTGGACTTCAACAGATAATGAAGTAGCCATTACCCAAGAGTCACGCACCAGGGATCATAATGTATTAGCATACAGGCCTCTTCATTTAAAACCTAACGGAATAGACGACGTTTCACCTCTCCCGCGGCCTTGCTGGATTCCCCCACTATCGTCTGCCGCTCTGCGCGGTGCTAGCAGTGTGCACTCCATTCGGCAGTACTGTACCGGCTACCAAAATGAACCGGCGTTTGAGTCTAGAGCAACGCATTGTCGTGTGTAAAAGTTATTATAATAGGAATCGCCAAGCCGTGTTCGTATATTAGAACGTTCCCTAGTGCCTCATTCCAGATTTACAATTCACGAGATTGTGAACAAATTCAAAATCACTGGTTCTGTGGCAAAAAAGCGTAAATGTACAGTGTTAACAGACGAAAATTTATACGATCTAGGCGTATGTTTTGAACGTTCACCAACCAAATCCACCCCAAAATTAGTACAACAGGTGCAAATTTCAGTCTTCTGCACATAGTACAAGTAAAATTATTAAAACTAAAACCACGTAAGTGTACATGTGATGATGATGATGATGATGCTGCTGCTGCTGCTGCTGATGATGATGATGATGACGATGATAGTTGGCGCTACAGGCCATGTAGACCCCTGGCCTCCCTAACCACCCTCGGCCCTCTGCTTTTCTTCTCCAGTCTTTAACCCCCAACTTTCTCAAGTCATCTTCTATATCATCTACCCATCTTTTCCTGGGTCTTCCTTTTCTCCTTCTGCCATCCAGCTTTCCTATGAATATCTTCTTAACTACACTGGTTTCCAGCATTCTCTACACATGGTCAATCCACCTTATTCTTCCTTGTTTAATTTTCACTACTATATTTGGTTGTCCTAATAGGTACTGTACTCCAAGTCCGCATTCTCCATCCGTCCAAGTTCCTTATCACTCCAAATATATTTCTAAGGATCTTCCTTTCCCACCGTAATAACCATTGTTCTTCTCTGGTTGTCAACACCCAGCTTTCTGAGCCATACATTACTATTGGTCTCAGTACAGTTGTATATATTTTAATTTTAGTATTCCTACTGACGTTCCTTGATTTAAACATATTCTGCAAGACATAGAAATATCTGTTACCACTTGCTATTCTCTCTCGAATTTCCACTGATGTTTTATTATCTACTGTTACTATAGATCCCAGGTATTTAAATTTTTCCACTCTTTGATATTCTTTCTCGTGTAATTTAACTGTAGGTTCTCTTCTTCTTGCATCCACATTACCTCCCATCTTCATATATTTGGTTTTACTAACATTCACTACCAATCCTAGATCTTCTGCTCTCTCTTCCAACACTACATAACTATCCTCAAGAGCTCTTATATTCCTTGCGAGAATTGCCACATCGTCAGCATATGCCACTATTTGTACTGATCTGGAAAGTATGTTTCCTCCAGGATTTATGGGTAATTGTCGGATTATTTTTGCAGTGCTAAATTAAACAGTAGTGTAGATAGCTTATCCCGTTGTCTCAACCCCTTCTCCACGGTAAACATACCTGATAAATCTTGTTCCATTCTAACCCTGCATCTTGTCAATTCCATAGTCATTCTTGTCAATCTCACCAGTTTCTGTGGTATTCCGAACTCTCTCATTATCTGATAACTTTTAGCTCTGTCCAGGCTATCATACGCTTGTTTAAAATCTACATACAGCTGATGAAGCTGTCTGTCATATTCATAAAAATTTTCCAGTATTTGTCGTAATATAAAACTCTGGTCTAATGTAGAGCGTTGTTTCCTAAATCCTGCTAGGTAATCCCCAAGTATCTTTTCTAACCATCGTTCCAGTCGTATGGTAAGTATCTTGCCAAAAACCTTGTAAGCCCCATCTAGCAGTACAATCCCACGGCAATTTCCACACTCTGTCTTGTCTCCATTTTTATGTATTGGACGGATTATTCCCACATTCCAATCTTTGGAATTTCTTCCTTTGTCCATATTTCTTTAATTAATTCGCAAACAGTCTTCTCCAGTTCTTCTCCTCCATAAAGTGTACAAGTGTCAATGCTTAAAAACAAGGTGATCCAGTATCACGAATGCATTATTGTGAATGGTTTCTCTCATCAGGATCAGGATTTAATTGATAAACTCCTCCTTCTTTAAATTTATTATGGAGAAATTGGTTTACTTAATATAATAGTAGATTGAATGTAAACTTTAGGGTGACCAAAGAATCAAAAGAAATGTTGGTATAAAATTGGATCTTTATCGATTCTTATCTGTTTTTCAAAGCATTGGGTTTCTATAGTATTAATTAACTACATACTTCTTTTCCGGTGAGGGATGCTTCCATCTCAGTGGTCGTGTCAACACTCATAGCAGTTGGTGCTGAGGTTCTGAAAATCCATGTTCAAGAAATCCCTAATTATGATCGGAAAGTTGGAGTTTCATGTATTGTTAGTGCTATACGTATAATTGGTCCAATATTCTTAGAGTAGACAATGGTAGATGCAAAGAAGTACCGAAATAATATTTTGAATTCATTTCATCGTTAACTGACAGAAGAATAGAAATCATATGGGTGGTTTCAACAAGATTCTCCTACTGCCCTTACAGAGAGAGGAGTTCATGAATAAAATTAGGGAAGGTTTGAAGATAGTTATTAGTGCTAGTGTATGGCCCTATCGCTCCCCAATCTAACAGTGAGTAATTTTTACTTGTGGGGTAACCTGAAAGACAAAGTTTGTAGACAAATCCTTATGCATTGAAAAAACAAAATCAAAATATTAGAAATGAAATTAGAAACATTAAAGTGGCCGAACTTAGTCCTGTGAATCAAAATGTGATCTCCCGTTATATTATAGTTTGGCCGGCCGTTCTCCTGCTCTGGCATTTCTCGAGAGGAAGGGGGCTGTTGCCAGTTCTTTAGCGGGAAATTCAAGTAGAGGAACATACGTATTTTATATATTTCACGCATTTGAATACTTCACGAACCAGTAGCCATATTACTATAATAGCGATAATAATAGGACTTACGGACACTAAAAGTCGGAATTCACGCACGCACAAAAGAGCAAAGAAACTTCACCAGCGCAAGCAACTAAAGCCACGTGGCCCAAACACAATTAACTGGCAACACGGGGTTCGATTTGAAAGCCTTGCCTAGCAGCGACAATGCTGTTTGGCGCTAGCAGACAGTTTTAACTTCTGGACTACAACACCGGATGTAGAAACTCCTAGTACTATAATACCAACAGAAGCAGTTAGTGTGCGTGAAAGGTGTGAACGAAATATTTGAATATAGTGGTGTTATAATGAATGAATATCTTGCATGATAATGAAATTACAAGTTGAATTTCAATGTTTTAAAGCTAATATAGTCCTATATTTTAATTGTAAAAATAATTTTGAGGATATATTTTCAATTGCTCATTATTGTATGTTGGTAGTATTAACCTTCCCCCTCTGCCTCCTGCAGTCGCAAAACGTCAGGGCCGGAGATCCAACGACCGTACTGTAATGCTTGTTTAGCCGAGGGTAGACATTTCCATCTTCTATAAGGTAAGGTAAGGGAAGCGCAGAGTTTGTGTAGCTGCAAAGCCGGCTGTGGGACACCCAACCGCGCACAGGGAAATGTCGTCTACCCTTAGGTTTTAAATAAAGAACCCTGTGATTACCACACTTTTTTTCTCAAGTGCTTTAATTCGTCTTATTCACAATTATCTCACACTTTCAATTAATGCAGCCTATTTTATTTTGTCACAACCGAAAAGAGACATGGATACAATAGTAATGATAAAATTATTAATACTATTGTTAGTAAAATTAAACTTACATCAAACTTGAGATTATCTTCCACTGTGGACTATATCTTATTATTTAGCGTAAGCCAAAATTATATTTGTTTGGAGTAGTATAAGTAATTATTATTACGGTTATCATTATGACTATCTTTTCAATAATTGAGTTAATTGCTATGAAACTATATATGTTCTCAAGGTATCCTTATGTCGTAGCATGGACGATTTACCCGAATACTTTCCCAAAGGGTTTATAAATGGACCTAAATGAAGTCTCTCGATTACGTTATATAACAAAGCTCATTTATATACATTTTCTCTCTGGATGTGCTACTTATAAACATGAAAATGTAATTAGTTAATCCTTAAGTCGGAGTATTTTGCAATAAATAGCAATGTTTTTAATTCTCTTCGATAAATCGTCTTCAGGAGACATTTCGCCACTATGTTTTTATGGCTGATAACCTGCAGCACAGCTTGGCCCTATAGGAGATTTCGGTATTAACTCAGAGAGGAAGTTATAGTGCCGCTATCGATTGGTAATAGACAAACATGAGTATTCTTAAATATTTGGTGTACAAGTTATCTACACTCAAACCATTAATGTAAAGAACAAGAACTGCGGTACTAAAATGACTTCGCGAGTAGTCTGCATCACGCACCATCACGGATGTGAATGGATTGCTATCTACAGGGCCAGTGCCTAAAATCGAATAATATTTCAACATAACTTACTTTCGTTTTGCTTTAATATTTGAAAACAGCAAGGTCAGGTCATATTAAAACCACAGATCTTACTGTGTAGAAGAAAATCAAAATCTTAACTTTCGTGTTATATTTTATTTTATTTGTCAACCAACATTCAACGAAACATTCTCCTAACGATACTCCGCTAGTGAGAACATAGACAACCAGTGTGTAAATTTTCCCTTTTTTAATTCGTCACATTGTGGTTTAGCCAAAGTGTTCTATATCTCCATCAGCTAGAATTATGCTCAAAGTCACAAATGTTCCTGCATAGAGCTGGAGTTTTCAGACCCAATATAAATAAGCAAGTTCCTTTATAAGACACCTTTTTCTGCAGCCAGTACACACACGCACACATACACATACACACACGAACGATTATAGCCGTTTTGTAGTTTATAGCTTATCTAGTCCGAATTTCGGTGTCGCAGCTTCGAAATTGTCTTAGGTATAATTGTATGCAGCATTAAATATTACAATATTTTGTGATTGGGCAGCGCAGGAACCACTTGTGTGCGAACCTCAAAAGTTATTGGGACACACCGTCCACGAAAACAAAAGCATTGCTCCTTGCTCTTTATCACTGATCCTAGCCACGCTAGGATAAGTGGCAAAGGGCGGTTACTTGTGGAAAGGTTCGACTAATTACTCGGAGAGTTCCAAGGTTGCTCATTTTTCTATGATCTTAATTGTACAGTGCTTTCAACCAGTCGCTATAAAATCAACAGCTTCCTTTTAAGTTACAAATGCGTTGTTTAATATTATTAAACACAGTGAAATAAAATGCTTGTCTAACTGCATAAGGCATTTGGTTAACTTTATCTACAATTCCTGATATTGTTCTCTGTTCTTTTTATCATTTAATGCTTCCATCCTCTCTCTCACTAACATTAACCTCCCCCTAACAGGTTTAAGTTGCATAAGTCCACCAACTTATTTGCCCTCATCGACTGTTATAATGGAAAGTTGGAATACGTTAAACACCCATAAAAATAACTAAAATAACTTCTTTATTGCGGTTTTATATGCCAGAGAAATTCTTAAAAGTAGCCAGCTACCGTAGAGTATGCCGGTATGTTTACAAACTTCTACAGCAGGCGGCACGGTGTGTCACCTACCTGCGCTAACTCCGATACCGTGAGGCACGCTGCGTTATTCTTGTCACCGTCTAATTGACACTCATTCTGAGGCTTTTATATGTGGATATATTGGTGGTAAAACTTTCTAAATTGTCACATACAAGCTAAGCAGCTACTTCTATGGGTATATTCGTTCGGCGCTGGTTCGTAATCCTATATATAGGGTATTATTAAATTTTAGTGCGCTATACGATAATTGACATGGCAGATCATATCTAAATATGTGAGAAAGGAATCATAATAAACACTACCATTGTGTTTGCTTAAGTCGTACTTAATAGTCATTCGAGAGCTAGAAGCTGTGGATAAAATAATTTTCTTTTACACCAGTCTCAGTAATATGACTGTCCCAAGTAAGTTTAATATGAACAATAAACACTGCATTGGTGGATATGCTACATAGTATCTTACTTATTCTCTCAAGTCAAAAGAATTTAAAAATCTCGCTTACTTGGATGCTTAGATCTATATAGTCCTTGGTGCCAGCTGCTTCCAGAAAAAGCGTCGGTAACACCCTATAAGTTTCCGCGGACTTTATTGGATGCTGAAACCGTCCATGTCTCCTATTGTTGAGCTTTGAGAAGAAAATGAGTAATTTAATTTTAACATACTTTATTAGTAATATTTTACATTATTAATTTTACATTATTGTCTGGCATGCAGGTAGTTTTGAATCTTTCGGTATTATCGATGATACATGTGTAATTAAAATGAAACATGTGTAATTCGAAAAATATTCTTCACTCTCTCTGCCATAAAGAATTTTGCAAAAGCGTATTCCTGTGTGTGCTTTTTGTCACTCCATATAAATTTCATGACATATTTAGTTCTATATATGATAAATTGGGCTAAACGGATAGTCCCAAACTGCTCTGTAATGACTTTTGGATTTCCTTACGCTTTGCATTAACATGAAAACGGACATAACAAAGCATAATATATTAATTTGCCTTTAAAAAGTATTTGGAAATTCAAAAATATATCCCAGAATTGGTTATCGCTATGTATTGATTGGGTTTACACACGTTGGGCCCAAAATTAAATTACATTTTCTTGTAAATAACTCCTTTTGTTACAATTGAGTATTATTTAGAATTAAGTTAACAAAGAAATTTCATGGAAAAACAAAATATACATTTTATTTTTCATGTCAATATCTTAAACATATAGCAGGACTTAAATACAAATTCCTGGAAGGATTTCATTCAATTTAAAAGTAAGGAGAAAGATTCTTTATGAAGCATAGCTTAGGCTGGAGGAACTTCCGCGTCTTACTCTTGGAGGATGCTGATTCCAGATGTCAAATTTGATGTATGTAGGCTTTTTATTCTGGAGGTACTTAGAGATGCAGTACTTTCTATAGGCAAGTAGGAAGAAGGGAAAATAAAATGGATAAAGTATTAATCTGCTGTTTAACTTGGATTATTTTTTGTTATTGTTAATACTTCAGAAACAATTAGTTCTTTATCCCTTTCTAAAAGTATGTACGTTTCGCAGAGAGAGGTGAGGATTATAAAGGAGAGGCTGATAAGGAAGGCTCAGGGAAACAAAGATTAAGAACGGTTGTAAGAGGGTGTCAAAGATAGCGAGGGGCTGAAAATCGAATAGAAATGGAGGATAATCTACTCAGTTAACGTAATAACGCGAGCGAGCGAGCTAGCGGAAGTTGACATTTTGGTAGCTTGTGAGTGTAGTTAAGCTATGCTAAACAGAAAATCTGACGTTCTTAAGTTTTCTGACAGTGTACTTTAACATTCATGTTCAATATTGTCTTATTTAAAAGTTACTTAACTGAATTTTGTTATTCTATATCAAATGCTCCATACAATGCAATTTTAAAACAACACTTTTTAAAAGCGTGTGCCATTTACGTGGTTACAAAGCACAATTGTGTTATTGTATCTTTCTTTACTAACCTTAATTTAACAGAACGTAATTCTTAATTACGCACATTTGAAATGTAACTCTACTTTAAAAATGTTTAATGTAAAAGATAATAATTTTAAAAATAAAGAAACATGTATGCAACATTTAATAATTATGCATGTTTAATTGTGGGAGTTCAGGAAGTCTTAAAAGAATTAGCTGAAAACTGCTTTGTGTGAAACATCTTAGAAAAGTAATTGTGATAAAAAGACGTATTTCAAGAAATCTAAACTCTTTGATAAAAATGTGGTATACAAATGCTGTGTGTATATGTGTATATCTGTCTGTGTGTGTGTGTGGGGGGGGGGGGTGTGAAAGAGAGAAAGTCAGAAGTGCTATTTCCGATAAAAACAAAAAATAATTTATAGGTTGACGATACAACAATGTCACGTGAAGATTTTAAACGGCATTTCTAACCCCAGCTGTTCTTTTTTAGATGCACAAATCTCCAATACTTTAAAGAATGATTTTAAGATAACCTGTATTTATTAAATAATTTATGATAATAATTCATTCATTCGTTTATTTATTTATTCATTCATTCGTTTATTTATTTATTTATTTATTTATTTATTTATTTATTTATTTATTTATTTATTTATTTATTTATTTATTTATTTATTTATTTATTTATTTATTTATTTATTTATTTATTTATTTATTTATTTATTTATTTATTTATTTATTTATTTATTTATTTATTTATTTATTTATTTATTTATTTATTTATTTACTTATTTACTTATTTATTTATTTATTTATTTATTTATTTATTTATTTATTTATTTATTTATTTATTTATTTATTTATTTATTTATTTATTTATTTATTTATTTATTTATTTATTTATTTATTTATTTATTTATTTATTTATTTATTTATTTATTTATTTATTTATTTATTCATTTATTCATTTATTCATTTATTCATTTATTTATTTATTCATTTATTCATTTATTCATTTATTCATTTATTCATTTATTCATTTATTCATTTATTCATTTATTCATTTATTCATTTATTCATTTATTCATTTATTCATTTATTCATTTATTCATTTATGGATCTATGGATCTATGGATCTATGGATCTATCTATCTATCTATCTATCTATCTATCTATCTATCTATCTATCTATCTATCTATCTATCTATCTATCTATCTATCTATCTATCTATCTATCTATCTATCTATCTATCTATCTATCTATCTATCTATCTATCTATCTGTCTATCTGTCTATCTGTCTATCTATCTATCTATCTATCTATCTATCTATCTATCTATCTATCTGTCTATCTGTCTATCTATCTATCTATCTATCTATCTATCTATCTATCTATCTATCTATCTATCTATCTATCTATCTATCTATCTATCTATCTATCTATCTATCTATCTATCTATCTATCTATCTATCTATCTATCTATCTATCTATCTATCTATCTATCTATCTATCTATCTATCTATCTATCTATCTATCTATCTATCTATCTATCTATCTATCTATCTATCTATCTATCTATCTATCTATCTATCTATCTATCTATCTATCTATCTATCTATCTATCTATCTATCTATCTATCTATCTATCTATCTATCTATCTATCTATCTATCTATCTATCTATCTATCTATCTATCTATCTATCTATCTATCTATCTATCTATCTATCTATCTATCTATCTATCTATCTATCTATCTATCTATCTATCTATCTATCTATCTATCTATCTATCTATCTATCTATCTATCTATCTATCTATCTATCTATCTATCTATCTATCTATCTATCTATCTATCTATCTATCTATCTATCTATCTATCTATCTATCTATCTATCTATCTATCTATCTATCTATCTATCTATCTATCTATCTATCTATCTATCTATCTATCTATCTATCTATCTATCTATCTATCTATCTATCTATCTATCTATCTATCTATCTATCTATCTATCTATCTATCTATCTATCTATCTATCTATCTATCTATCTATCTATCTATCTATCTATCTATCTATCTATCTATCTATCTATCTATCTATCTATCTATCTATCTATCTATCTATCTATCTATCTATCTATCTATCTATCTATCTATCTATCTATCTATCTATCTATCTATCTATCTATCTATCTATCTATCTATCTATCTATCTATCTATCTATCTATCTATCTATCTATCTATCTATCTATCTATCTATCTATCTATCTATCTATCTATCTATCTATCTATCTATCTATCTATCTATCTATCTATCTATCTATCTATCTATCTATCTATCTATCTATCTATCTATCTATCTATCTATCTATCTATCTATCTATCTATCTATCTATCTATCTATCTATCTATCTATCTATCTATCTATCTATCTATCTATCTATCTATCTATCTATCTATCTATCTATCTATCTATCTATCTATCTATCTATCTATCTATCTATCTATCTATCTATCTATCTATCTATCTATCTATCTATCTATCTATCTATCTATCTATCTATCTATCTATCTATCTATCTATCTATCTATCTATCTATCTATCTATCTATCTATCTATCTATCTATCTATCTATCTATCTATCTATCTATCTATCTATCTATCTATCTATCTATCTATCTATCTATCTATCTATCTATCTATCTATCTATCTATCTATCTATCTATCTATCTATCTATCTATCTATCTATCTATCTATCTATCTATCTATCTATCTATCTATCTATCTATCTATCTATCTATCTATCTATCTATCTATCTATCTATCTATCTATCTATCTATCTATCTATCTATCTATCTATCTATCTATCTATCTATCTATCTATCTATCTATCTATCTATCTATCTATCTATCTATCTATCTATCTATCTATCTATCTATCTATCTATCTATCTATCTATCTATCTATCTATCTATCTATCTATCTATCTATCTATCTATCTATCTATCTATCTATCTATCTATCTATCTATCTATCTATCTATCTATCTATCTATCTATCTATCTATCTATCTATCTATCTATCTATCTATCTATCTATCTATCTATCTATCTATCTATCTATCTATCTATCTATCTATCTATCTATCTATCTATCTATCTATCTATCTATCTATCTATCTATCTATCTATCTATCTATCTATCTATCTATCTATCTATCTATCTATCTATCTATCTATCTATCTATCTATCTATCTATCTATCTATCTATCTATCTATCTATCTATCTATCTATCTATCTATCTATCTATCTATCTATCTATCTATCTATCTATCTATCTATCTATCTATCTATCTATCTATCTATCTATCTATCTATCTATCTATCTATCTATCTATCTATCTATCTATCTATCTATCTATCTATCTATCTATCTATCTATCTATCTATCTATCTATCTATCTATCTATCTATCTATCTATCTATCTATCTATCTATCTATCTATCTATCTATCTATCTATCTATCTATCTATCTATCTATCTATCTATCTATCTATCTATCTATCTATCTATCTATCTATCTATCTATCTATCTATCTATCTATCTATCTATCTATCTATCTATCTATCTATCTATCTATCTATCTATCTATCTATCTATCTATCTATCTATCTATCTATCTATCTATCTATCTATCTATCTATCTATCTATCTATCTATCTATCTATCTATCTATCTATCTATCTATCTATCTATCTATCTATCTATCTATCTATCTATCTATCTATCTATCTATCTATCTATCTATCTATCTATCTATCTATCTATCTATCTATCTATCTATCTATCTATCTATCTATCTATCTATCTATCTATCTATCTATCTATCTATCTATCTATCTATCTATCTATCTATCTATCTATCTATCTATCTATCTATCTATCTATCTATCTATCTATCTATCTATCTATCTATCTATCTATCTATCTATCTATCTATCTATCTATCTATCTATCTATCTATCTATCTATCTATCTATCTATCTATCTATCTATCTATCTATCTATCTATCTATCTATCTATCTATCTATCTATCTATCTATCTATCTATCTATCTATCTATCTATCTATCTATCTATCTATCTATCTATCTATCTATCTATCTATCTATCTATCTATCTATCTATCTATCTATCTATCTATCTATCTATCTATCTATCTATCTATCTATCTATCTATCTATCTATCTATCTATCTATCTATCTATCTATCTATCTATCTATCTATCTATCTATCTATCTATCTATCTATCTATCTATCTATCTATCTATCTATCTATCTATCTATCTATCTATCTATCTATCTATCTATCTATCTATCTATCTATCTATCTATCTATCTATCTATCTATCTATCTATCTATCTATCTATCTATCTATCTATCTATCTATCTATCTATCTATCTATCTATCTATCTATCTATCTATCTATCTATCTATCTATCTATCTATCTATCTATCTATCTATCTATCTATCTATCTATCTATCTATCTATCTATCTATCTATCTATCTATCTATCTATCTATCTATCTATCTATCTATCTATCTATCTATCTATCTATCTATCTATCTATCTATCTATCTATCTATCTATCTATCTATCTATCTATCTATCTATCTATCTATCTATCTATCTATCTATCTATCTATCTATCTATCTATCTATCTATCTATCTATCTATCTATCTATCTATCTATCTATTTATTTATTTATTTATTTATTTATTTATTTTTACTTTTAAGCATTGTTATTCTTCGGCTGTTCCTCTTTTTATTATGAGAAAACTACGGAATTCATAAGCAGATACATACTTCTTAACTTCCGAATGATTCACAATCCTTTTCGTTTCTTCCAGTCCTGCTCTTGTGCCTTTGATGAAATGTCCAATGAAACAATTTTGCAAAGTTTGACCTTGATTGGCAGCAATATAAGCTTGCCTGAGAATAGATTGTGGATGCTATAACAAGAAATAATTGAGACAGCGAATGTAATGTGAATATGTAAAACATTAAATGTTAACCGTTTTGAAGATCGCTTCAAATTACCTACACCCTTCCTGTAAATGTATAGTGGAAATGTTTATTTAGATTAACTTGGTGCAGGTAGAAAATAATTTCTGATATAATAATATACAAATGATATCCTTTATCATCATGCATGTTATTTAAAAAGTATGTTCTTCTATTTATTTAAAGTTCATCCATAATGCATATTTCCTTGTAGATATAGGCACTGGGAATATGGGAAAACGATGGGCTTCAGCAATGTTAAAATTATTAAGACCTGATATTATGAAGTGTCTTCAGATCTCCATACTATTTGCATGGCGAAGAGATTAGAAAAAACGACTTCTCATATGAGAAAAGGTGTAAACACTGTAAAGTTGGAGCAATATGATGAAATATCTGAGAAAAGTTAAGGATACCTATGACTGAAATCCTAAAGTAATAAGTGCAGCTAAGTTTTTTATGTAAATACACATTCTTCCGGTTTGTTTATACACAACTGAAGTAAAACGTTGGCTTATCATATAGTTACTTGTTGTTCTTACATATTTTACATATTTGAGCACAGGTATTTCTTTACATTTGTACCTTTTTATGTAAAATTATACATTCTGCCTCTAACTGCTGCTTTTTAAAAACTTTTTATGGATTTTAAATACAGTAAACTCCTGATTATTCTAGTGCAGTACCTCTTAGTGCAGAGCAAAAGAAAGAGAAAAAGCAGAAAAGAAAAATTCCTGTATAATCTTTTCATCTACTTTAAGTAAGTTTTCTGCGAGGCAGCATTGCACCGTGAACGATAGATTACCCTTCACTTGTTGTCTGTTCCTTGGCAATGGACAACATGCTGCTTTCTGTGTAAGGTCAACAAAGCAAGCTATTCTTGAGTTCGTACGTTTAAGCATCCTTTGGCAAACACCGTGTTTATTACGATGCCTCATGTAGCGTCAAAATTATCGAAGTTAAAGTAATTGGTTTCTATAGATAATTCATTCTCTGCTGATGTAGATGTGATTTTCTGCCAGGCTTTTAATGAAAAAATTACATGTTCAATGTAATCCAGCTCGACGAATATATGCACAAAACAATGCATACTGGGAATAAAGCATTACAAATATACTAAGCAAGTTCTTCTCTCTCAAATGCAACAGAGAGCATGGAATGCATTGTTATATGACATGTGTACTACTACGGTTGCCGCAAATATTCCATGGTACGAACTCGAGGTACCTAAATATTGCGCATTTTTGGAGAAGTGTTATGGGAGGCAGATAACTAACAATTCTACGCACGAAAAAACTAGCTGTCTGCATTTGCGTTACGAGGATGCGCTGGTAAATGTGCGACGTCGTATAGGCCGCAATTATATATAGATCGCTGTAGATGAAAGTACGGATGTGAGAGGACGCTATGTTGCCAATCTTGTGATTGCTAGGCTTGATAGAAAAGAGCCCGCTACACTTTTTCTGATTTCTTCGAACGTGTTGGAACACACAAATCATGCAACAGTGGTTCGTTTTGTAAACGAGGGACTTAAAGTGTTGTGGCCTGAAGCCATTCAGGAATATAAAGTTCTTATTCTTTATTCTAATGCTGCAGTATACATGCTAAAGGCAGGAATTGCATTACGTATGTTCTATCAACATAATTATGATCCATTTCACCTCTCTCGCCCATTGACTGCAGCGTGTTACGAAGGAAATGTCCACAAGTAAATAGTATCATTTAAAGCACCAAAAAGTATTTGTTAAAGCTCCTAAACGTGTGCTACACTACAGAGGACAATTTCCAAATGTGAAATTGTCCCTGGACCTGTCCTGACCAGACGGGGATCGAAGCTGCCTGTTTTAATAGTGACTATTTTAATGATGTGAAAACTGTGATAGATTTCCTTCCAGTGAAATCAGAACTTTCAGTGAGAGACGCCCAACGTGCCTTCAGTGATTCTAAAATACAGTGCCAATTCATATCCAAAGCTATTTTGGATTTATTGCTGATAGCATTTTGACATTACAAACTCGTGGCATGCCATTGAAGGAATTATTGAACATTGTGGGGACGTGAAAGTCAAGTTAGATGCTGTTGAATGGACTGTTGGAATACATGCAGGTACTACAGAAATTTGAGTCTGTGATGGAGAGAAACCCTGCTTCTTGACATTGACTGCAGTGGGCAAGATCCTTAGCGACGAAGAAAGGAATCATCCAGATTATGTCTCTCCTGTAAAATTTAATTTACATACACATGCACCAGAAAGTTCCTGTGACGTGGAGAGATTATTTTCAGTATCAAGAACATCCTCTGTGATCGGCGACGTTACCTGACATTGCAAAGTATATAATAGTCCATTGTAATTCAGAATGAAGCACATTGCGTTCTGCAGAGTAATATTTAGTGCACAGATAATTTAAACATTGACTATAAAGTAATTGCGAATCTTAGTGATAATGGAATTTCTTTAGATTCGCAACAATGTGGACATGCTTAGTTGTTCAATTAACTATTGCAACACTTTATTTTGGGAAAATATAATTAATAAAGTAGGTATGGAATATTCAGGTCACTTAACGTTGACAAAGTATATTAATATTACATATTATTAAAACGTTTTATGTAATAGCACACATTTCACCTAATATATATATTCTACATATTCATATTACATAAAAATCCTAGCTCTAGTAATAACAATAGCCTTTTAAGATTTATACCATAGATGTATCGTAGTGCAAATATGATACAACCCAAGTATTAGCAATTTTATCTTGATAGTTTAGAAATTATGGTAAAAAATGTTTTGTTACGTCACTAATAAAGTCCCTTGCGTCAAAATAACTTAAATTTTGGTCTAATATTTTAAATACAGGTTCCCAATATTCCAATTTTTGTAATTGTCTTTGCAAAAACTTCAGACGTCCATATTCAGCTATGAATATGGTCTGTTTGCCAAAAAATTCGAAACGTTTGCGTTTAGAAGTAAAGGAAGTGTGCTTAAATGCATCTTACAATAAAAGCCAGGGAAATTTCTATTCACTCTGTCCCTGTAAAAGTGTGTGTTCAACTTTATTTAGCCTAACACTGAAATTGCGATGTAAAAAGCATTTAAAATTAAGGAAAATGCTAAAAATTTCAATGGCGAGAAATCAATGATAAAGAATTAGAATTCATATCTTACGCTTTTGGGTAACCTTCCAACTGATTAGAGCATTTAAAATAACGTGCTAAGGCTGATATCTAAGCATTCTTCGGATTCAGAAATGCTTATATTATTTTGTAGATTAAAATAGGAAAGGTGAATTTTTGAAAATGTGTTTGTAATTTCAGACAGTTATCCAAATCCGCAATTGCATCCTCATGCACACATACGCAAGACAGAATAAGGGATTTTTTTTATTGTTCCATTTATACCATTATAGCCTTTGACTGCAATGGTCCTATCGGCGGTCGTATTCCTTTGGAACATATTGCGATAGTGTTATCTCTTAGACGTTGGGTTCCTGGTAGTTTGGATTTTTTCTTTTTTAATCATTAGATCACACATACATTGACACTCTCATTCACACTTCTAGACTCTGAGTAAAATGGGGAATTATCCCAGGGAATCGAACCCGAGACTCCTAGCACGGCGGGCAGGTTCTCTACCGACTGAGCTACGGGGCCAGTCAGGTAGGGGATTATCCAACAGATACGTAGAGGAGTTGTGGTCAGTATTTCGGCACCCGCAGCCGGAAAAGTTGACATTCTTGACCGGGATTCGCTACCTATTGCGGCTACTCAAATTCTTTACAATACCGAACGATTAAGTGATAGTTTTCACTTATCTTCCGTGATGTCTTCATTCCGTGATGTCTTCAGTACAGTTACCATATCGGCACTTAAAATTCGAACTCTCCCAAGGGTGGTATCCAATTCTTACAGATACTTTTAGGAAAACAAAAATTTCAAAGTTTTCTATGAAAACTAATTTGGGATGTTAAATTTTTCACAATGTTCGTGCCATAGTTCTAGGAGATACTGAACTTCTATATCAGTTTGGTATGACATATAGTTCTTGATTTACGTTTTAAAGTTAAACGAAGACGCAAGGCCGCGAAACTTTTTCTAAAAATACTCTTTATTCAGGAAATTCAAAACGTGTACTGCACGGCAAAGCGAGGAGACGTATCAGAAAAAGTTCGCATCACACAGATGCTTACCTCAGCTTATCGCACATACACGGCGAGTCCAGTTTATATATAGTCCGTTCAGATATAATCATATCTTCTGGGCTGCAATGTGTCATACATCGGTAGGCGTGAGAAGACATATCATATAGATACACGCAGCTTCCAATCGCTATATTTGTGTTTCGTAACTTACTCACTAAAATTTCACTCTTCTAATCATCCAGATAAGAGCCGATAAGGGACGATCACAGCGCTGGTCACCTGAAGGTCGATACTCCTCAATGCTCTGTCCAGTAATATTTCCGTATAATTTGGATATGCCTTAATCAAATAATTGAACAACGAAGGGAAAAGAATTCGGAAACACAGATCGCATTCATTGACCTGGAAAAGGCTCAAAACTGTGGCAAATATTAGAAAGTAAGGGTTACCCACCACATATTATTAATGCAATAAAAGGCATATACACAAATACAACTATAAGAATTGATACTGGGGATAGGTTAACAGAAAAATTTCTACCAATACTGGACTAAGACAAGGGTGTAGCTTATCACCTACTGTTTTTAGTATATATGGACGATATTCTAAATGAATGGAAGATTTTAGTAGACCCAGGAATCAAAATAAAAGAAAATATTTATATTAATACCCTGCTGTTTGCGGATGACCAAATATTGATTCAACGGAATGAAAATCAACTGAAAAAATCAATGTATATTCTAAATAATGTAGTACAAAAGTATAATTTTAAAATATCGGAAGATAAAATAAAAATTAAGGCTTTTCAAAGAAATTATAATGTAATATCAAAATTTGTTTTAGGAAATAGGAATTTAGAACAAATATCGAGTTTTAAATATTTAGGATGTAACATAAGTTTTAGAAATAATGCTGATGTAGAAGAAAAAGTAAACAAATTTCGAGCAATATGTGGGACAATCCAAAGAAGTTTTAAAAACAGAGTGAGAAGGGATACAAAAATGAAAATGTATAAGGTAATGGCTATTCCAACTTTACTATATGGAAGCGAAACCCGGGTGCCAACACAAAAGTATTTAAATAAAATACAGATTGCAGAAATGAAACTTTTAAGAAGTGTTAAAGGTTTTACAATGTTGGACAAAATAAGAAATGAGGATATTAGAAAGGAATTAGAAATCGAACCAATCTATGCCAAAATATCAGAACGAAGGCAACAATGGCATGAACATATATTAAGAATGGAGGATAGAAGATATCCAAATGCAGTAATAAACTATAATCCAAAAGGAAGAAGAGACAGAGAACGACCTAGGAAACGCTGGAGAGATCTATGAAGCTGGAACCGTGTGCGGGCCAACCCAGGGTCATGGAATTAAATTAAAACCATAAAGCTTTTATCAAGCCTTAATTTGAATTTATTTTCTTGCTACACTTTGCGCTCACCAGTACATAAACATACAATAACAATACTTCTGACCTATCTTCATATAGTATTTACTTCCAGCTACATTTTGTATTGATCAACCCAGACACATAAAAGTAATAATCAACTTCTGGTCCCGAACTGAGAGGAAACAGCCCCATAAAACGACATGGCTCACCAAAAGGCAACGCATGAAAACCCAAAGAGAGTATCGGGAAACCCGAAAATGGAGCACTTACCCTCAGAGACACAGACGTGACGCGAACCAGGCACACACCACTCTGCCGGTTCGAGGGAGCCACCCAAGAAGCCTCGGGCACCGCAGCGCCCCCAAAGAGGAACGGCGGAATACCAAAGCAACGTGACAGCAGCGCCCTCGAACCGGAAGGGCAAGTAAAAAGGTGCCGGAGAGAAAACAAACGGCACAACGGGCGATATGCCCAAACCATGGAGTGAAGAAGAAGAAGAAGAAGAAGAAGAAGAAGAAGAAGAAGAAGAAGAATAAGAAGAAGAAGAAGAAGAATTTGGGTATTAATTCTTTACGTTGAAAGCATTATCTTCCTTCTTACTGTGTAATTCACAGTATAAAGTATTATAATGTTTTCGTAAAAACATTTTATGCAAATAATAATGATAGTGTACATAGCATCAATGACCGCTCACCTCTGCCTTGAGTATGTGGGCGTGAGGCCGGCAGTCGGGTTGGCTGGTCTGGCCCACCTTGGGTTGTTACGCCACATAAGATCATGTGGGTGTACAAAATCTCCTAAAATGCATATCTTGTCCAAAACCATGGCAAAGTTTCACCATTAGCAGGTTAATCATAATATGACCAAGAGTTAATTTCGATGCCACTGCCATACAACCAGCACACACGGCTGTATGTTGTGAATAGGTTAACAATGTTATTATTTTCTTAAATGTTTCCTGTTCAGGACATCTACTTTATTTCTGAACGCTGTACTTTGTTTTGGTTAATGAAGCCGACTTAATTGTGATTTTAAACAGAGAAAGGTAAGTGCACGTGCTGTAAATTAATCTGACGCAACGAATTGCGAGCGTCACATTTTGTGATATGACAAAAGCAGCTTTAGTACTCACAGTAAGTCTTTTGTTTTACACCGTAGGTATCATAAGAAAATCAAGTACAGGGATCTTTTGTTGAGTACAATAAGATTGCTCCGTTGTTACTACGGTCTAAAACGCACAAGTTGCACCAACCCACACGAAATTAGAATCGGGTGGGAGGGGAGAGGGAAAAACCGGCTATGCAACCGATGATAACAGTCTTCGAAACTGGAGGGGGAGAAAAAGAGAGAAGAGCTGCTCTCTCGCAGATCCTCTTTCATTTTAAAACATTGCTTTCTGCAAAATTACTAATGCATCCCGGGGGCAATTTTTCCTCTCTCGTTTCTTTTTTGTTTCATTATTTTACTTTTCTTTCTCTCCTTTTTTATAGCTCCTTTCTTGGTGAGCGCAGTGTACAAGTTACACAGGCTTGTACCACTACTTCACTCCAGAAATCAACTTGCTGGAATCCTCTCTCCCCGCACTTGTTCACGGCACCATACCAACGGCGTAATATCATGTTAAAACCGCTTGTAGCTGAGGCAAAATAAACAAAAGACGGGCGAAAACCTATTCTATTTCATTATTTTTGTACATCTGTCCCTTTGATGCGATTGAAGTGAAGTGAGTTATGGCTGCTCACTGAGAAGCAATAAGTCTTCTTTCGTTACCTTCATCTCGGTTACTCTGATTACTTCCCTTTCAAACACTGAGACTGCTATTCGAAACTTTTTAAAAAAAGATTACCTGTTTTAAAATGTTAACATCTAGTGGAATAGAGACATAATTTAGTATACAAATACTGAAAGCCCACTCCACGGCGTGAGGTATGTGTGTCCGCTTCACGTTCAAGAGGTCCGGAGTTCCAAATTCGGCTAGCGTGAGTTAACCGAATGCATTCCTCTTGTGTTTTCCTTAGTAACATGAATTATTAAGATCTTAAGGACCAGTGGCTTGTTTGAGCACATTTTGTTCACTCATTCATATGATTTATCAGAATACTATACTGAAATTCAGTATAAATCCCACAACAATTAAAATTGGTATGTACTCCATTACTTTGAAAATACTTTAAGGTTCAAATTCAAACCTTACGTTGTTTCCCAATATTATAAATATCTATATTGCAGAATAAGCGCCTCTTGGTAGCGTGCATGGTAGCGTGTATGTAACCTTACGTTACAGAGGTTCCGAGTTCGAATCTCGGTCAGGTTGTGTTACCTGGATACAGATTTTTCAGGTGTTTTCCCTTATGCTGAAAGAGAATGTCGGTAACTCGAAGCTTTATGGACCCTCAAATCATTTAATCATCATTTCACCCATTTTATTGATCATAACGTTGGAGGATGAAAATAAAGAAACTACGGAATAAAATTATTTTTCATTTCGAAATTTGAGGATTCTGTAAATGAGTACTTCCAACATATTTTTTTTTAAAATGTTGGATAAGATGTAGTTTTTTAAAAGTGGTCACGTAGACGTCTAAAATAGGGGAAAATAAATCTGTTGTATACATGTTTTGATTAATTTGATCGGCTTTTCAGTTACTAATTTTAAAGCTGTGAAAATAACTTGACATTTTAAACAGTAGAATTTCACAACTGCTTTTCTTAACTAAGGCTACTAAAATAAAATTATAGGCTATATTTGTGCTTTATAATCAGGTAAATTGCATCTAGTTTAAAAAATATACTTTCCTTTTAAATTGCATCGTGTGGAGGATTTGGCGTAGGATAACACAGTTCATCTTTGAAATATAATGACTCGGAAACCAAAAGATATATCGCTCTGAAATTTAAAACCTTATAATTTTTATAGAACGTTATGTAAGTTTTTGAAGGTAATTGTTTAGCTATCAACAGCGGGTTGTAACAGTTGTTTTGAGTTATATTTAAACATGATTTGAAAAATTTACAAATTTATAAAAGAAAAAAAAGAGAAAATTGTGTAAAAATATATGTAATTTTGTGGTTGGCCATAATGTAATGACGTAATAGTAAATCGGCCAATCATATAAAAGTAATATATGGGTAGCGATAGTAACAAAGGATTAAATTATCTTGGTGTAGAAACCGAAAGAAAACTCATCCTTATTTCTGGAACGCCGAAGAGATCGGACGCTTTTTAAGTTGCTTGAAAACATTTAAGTGTTATTTTTTAATGTAAATTTATATTGAGGAATTAATCCTTAAAGAATTAATCCTTTTAAATACATTACTCCGGTATATGGGTGATTTTTGATTAATTAGAGCCAACTGAAAAATTCAATGCCATGGCCGCGATTTGAACCACGGATCTACTGGTTTCCGTCCAGTTGCTCTACCCTTGAGCTACCATGGTCAACGTGCCTACCTGACATTAAATTCTCCAATTGACTCATCATATTTCCCGGTAGACCACTTTAGGGTTCTCAAATTTGAGACAACCACTTGTGGCGACTTACTATTGTAAGTACTTAATTACCAGGATTTTTATCGTAGATTATTTTTAATGTAAATTTATATTGAGGAATTAATCCTTAAAGAATTAATCCTCTTAAATACATTACTCCGGTATATGGGTGATTTTTGATTAATTAGAGCCAACCTAAAGTGGTCTACCGGGAAATATGATGAGTCAATTGGAGAATTTAATGTCAGGTAGGCACGTTGACCATGGTAGCTCAAGGGTAGAGCAACTGGACGGAAACCAGTAGATCGGTGGTTCAAATCCCGGCCATGGCATTGAATTTTTCAGTTGGCTCTAATTAATTTAAGTGTTAGTTCAATTTGAATTATTAGATTGATTCAGATCATAGTATAAATTTTTGCAATAGGAATTGTAAGGGATTTGGTGTTAAAAGAAATAAACAAAGGATTTATTTCTTTTAGAAATTCAAATTAAAAATTGTAATGATTTCTTCTTTCGTTACCAGCCTTGTAACTTCGACTTTTCATTGCTCGTCATTTAGAATATAACAGAAGAATAAAGCTGGCCGAGGCATAATTAAGGATTTTCCTGATAACTTCGGTGAACATCTTTTTCATCAAGTCATAATATTTTGGACGAAGGTAAGATCGACGAAGTAAGACCAACGACGGGAAACAAGATACCAACACAAATCTTTCTATATATGTTGCCACAACTTTGGGGCATAGAAACCCATAACTCTATAACACAAATAGACACTCACGCAGAGCCTTCAACCCAATACAGTGACACCTAAGCGTCATTCAAGATTGCTGCAGGCTTGGCGATTGTACATCTTCCCGGAGAAAAGCCAAGCCATACTTTTCACCAAGCGCCGCTTTCCCGTCAACCTATCCTCTTTTAATTATTCTGGTCGAAGGATAGAGTGGACAAATTCTCTCACCTATTTGGAGGTAAAGCTGGACAGGGGCCTAAATTTTAGGGGTCACATCCAGTAGCTGGCACATCGGACATGCGGGGCTTCGGCCTCGTTATACCCCATGATGTGGTCAGGGATTCCGACACACCTGAAGTTGCGTCTTTTTCAGGCTTTGATTTTTCCTATAATGTTTTATGAGTGCGAGATCTGGGAAATGGCCGCAGGACCCAAACTGCTACAGCTTCAACGTGTTCAGAATAGATGTCTTAGGGCTATCTGTACTGTATACCGGTATTTTACCGTGAGATACCATGAGATTCATGAAGCCCCATCTCTCCAGTATGTGGAAGATGTCATTAGACGCCGGGTCACAAAATTCTACGTGAGTTTGCCTCAACATCAGAGTGCCCTGGTTAGGGCTCTTGGGAACTACCAACCAACAGAACGCCGCTTCAAGCTCTACCGGCTTCCCCGCATGGCATGCGAGTACAACCGGTAACAATATAGTTGATACTACAACTTCAAAGTTATACCTACCTGAGAATTAGACTGGAAATTATTCTAAATTCAACTCGCCCTAAATATTCTCATAGCAGCGGTGCACACAGGCGTTGCACCCGAGTCGGCAACCGTGGAGGAGCTAGGGCTAATTCCTTTCTTTCATCTACCTAAACTAAACCCACCACCTTGCAAAACCCCAAATATCCTGTCATTAAGTGGTTACGTCCATCTGGGACAGGTACGCGTATGACATACAACGTGCTGACCCTCAATCAGCCGCCAACTGCCGAATGAATGGTGCTTTGACGTCACTCCCCCTCTCCTCGACTGTCTTTGGTACGACGCCCGTTGTGTAGCTCCCCTGTGTTTAGGCTTTCATCAGTGCAGGACGTAATGTACCGTTCTTCCACTAAGCAAATATGTTCTAAATTATGTCTAGTTTCAGTATACTAGTGCAACCTGGCCTTTATAGAAAATGTATCATAGAATTCCCCAACTTCTCCGCAAAGCATGAAATCCCGTCTGAGCTATTCCCCGTGCACGATCTGGCCATGTGGCCTTCCTAATGCGGTAACGTCAATGGCCAGGTTGTGACAGTATTATCCTGCCATGCAACGCCCATACAGCCACCGGCACTTCTACCTTGATACAGACCACAAGATGAAAGAGGATGTAAAATGATAATGGAGATGAAACCAGGGATAGGAAATTCAGGGGATGTAATTAACCCAGCATTCATCTGGCCACCCGGGAAAACCACCGGAAAACCCTACAAGTAAACTCAGCCTTATTAGTAAACAACTTGCATATTAAGGAATTCTGTAACTTGCGATGACATTAGACAACCCGGCATATACAGTCCTTACACTTGCTGAAGGTAATTGAACAATAAATAGCAAAATTTATCTCAATCGGCTGGAGCATAAGAGGCTAAACATTTTAAAAACAACCGCTAAGGCACAGCAACTCAGGTAACTGAGGCGGCATTGAGAAAAAAAATCTGAACAATAACAATTATTTAGAAGAAAGTGAAACGAGGTTAATTTGGAAACCAGAACGAAAGAACATTTTCGCAACATTAAGTATAAACAGATTGACAAATCGGCCGTAGCAGACCATGTTTGGTCATTTAATCATGAAATAAATCCTGAATTTAAATTATTAAAACAACTAAACTGTCCAATAGACTTAATGGTTTGGGTAAAGATATTTATTTTAAAAGATAAACATCGCGTAATTGAAATATGACCTGAAGCTTTCCTGGCAACGACTACGCTCACTTTCTTCTCGGGCAGCCAGCCAGGGGACAAGATGATTAGATATCAACGTTTCGGGAGTGTGCATCTCTCCCATCATCAGGATATTTATAAAATGTTATAACCACAAATGAAATACTGGATATAACACCAATATAATCTAAGACAAAACACTATCAAAATTCGCATTACTGAACAAAAGACTGTTTTCAGTAAATTAAATGCCAGGTCAGGAGATGGCGTGAGTATAGAAAATTGTGTCAAAGAAACATAACTACTTAACTTGATTATCAAGCTGTATTGATCTTTGCTTCTTAATTCAACGGATTTCCATTTTAAGGCCGGTTTCCAAGAGGAGCTGAACTGAAATCCAGCATCACAATCAAGCGTGCTCCTTTCAGAGGAAATCGCCAAAGCCTCCTTAATTCTCCGCTCCCAGTAACTGTTACATTTTGCCAAGGTGGTCGTCTTCCGAAAATTGGCTCTGTGGTCGTTATCAAAACAATGTTCTGCCAGCTCAGACTTCTCAGGTTGCATTAAACGAATTCTCCGTTCATGTTCGATTATTCTAGTACCGATGGTCCTTCCGGTTTGTTCTATATACGGTGTCCTACAGGGAATGCGGTACACTCCTGGAACTTGAAAGTCCAGTCTGCCTTTCACTGGTCTCAACAGATGTTTAATCTTCGGAGGTGGCTTGTGGATGGTCCTGATGTTGTATTTGGCGAGAATTCTGCTGATTGTGCCGGATAGATTGCCGGTAAATGGGATACAGGCTGTAGCGGTAGGCTTATCTGACGCTTGCTGTATTACAGGTTTCCCTTTCCTAGCTTTGGTGATCGAGGCTTCAACGTCATATTCGGAGTAGCCGTTTTGACGGAAAGTGAGTCTCAGGTGCTGTAATTCTTGTTTTAGGTGGCTGGGATCAGAGATAGACAAAGCTCTGTGGGCCAGTATATTGAGAACTCCCAGTCGTTGAGATGTATAATGGAAACTGAGGTAGAGATCGGTGTGTGTAGGCTTGCGATATACAGCATGCCCCAGTGTACCGTTGCTGTTTTTTTAAACAAGAATGTCCAGGAATGGAGGAGTTCCATCCTTCTCCATTTCCATGGTAAATTGTATGTGAGTTCGAAGGCTGTTGAGATGCGCAAGAAAGCTAGGCAAAGTGTCTGATCCATGTGGCCAAATTACAAAAGTGTCGTCCACGTATCTATGGAAATGAGATGGTTTAACTGGAGCTGTGGCAAGTATTTCATGTTCTAGGTGTTCCACATAGAAATTAGCTATAGCTGGTGACAAAGAAATTATTTATTATTATTAGTATTTCATTTTGTGGTTTTAGCATTTTATAAATATCCTGATGATGGGAGAGATGTACACTCCCGAAACGTTGATATCTAATCATCTTTTCACCTGGCTGGCTGGCCGAGAAGAAAGTGAACATCGCGTAATTAATTTTGAAGTACCATCAGTTGATTATGTTTTTGGTTTGTTTAGTTTTCAGATTTTGGCAATAATGAAACAACATAGTAATATGGTAACCGGTATCCTTGACGACGAAGTGTTTTTGGACTGATGATACAAATGCCATTTTTTTGTGAAATCGATCTCCATTCATTAGAAAATTTTGACATCATTTTTCTTAAGATAAGTGAAGCTTTTGTTACAAATAGTTATATTTCTGTAATAATTAGTGGGTGATGTTTGTGTTTACTCACAGGAAGGAGTATTCACCGTGGCCAAAAGGAGGACTGCTTGTTTGACGGGTCGTTCATCGGCCTTTCTAGACAACTCTAATATCGTGACGGGGTTTCGAGTCAGGAAGAATTTAGACTTCTGTGCATCTCTATGGCTTGTATTACTGCGGACTATGCCCAATTTCTTCTCATCGGATTGAGATGTTAATGACCGCAATCAATTTATATAGGTCGTAGTGCAACTGTTCATTTAAGTGGTAAAAATTTGTACCTAAATATGTAATTTACAGAAGCATTATTATTGGCATTTACTTAGCGTAAGAATGTATTAAAAGCGCACCATAAAAGCTTTCACTAACAAGCAAGGAAAATAAAATTTTATCATTCATGTATTGGGATAAGGAGTTGAATAACTGGAGTTATTTTTAAAAGTGGTAAGTTAGCCTGCAACTTCCGTAGGATTACGTAGCATATGCATGTATATTCGTCTAGATCAGCAACAGAGCAGCAGAGTACTCACGCAGGAAACTACTTGCAGCATGCAGTGAAGCTTGGCACTGGGGCCCGGTAAATGAAGTGCTGTATAATGATGTTAAACGTCCAATTCCGCACATTTTGAGCTACAAGACACAGTTTATAGGTAAACAGAAACTTTTAAAATATAAAACGTCCCTCTCCGGCTTGACATAGTTGCATATGTTGTGAACAGACACGATACTTGGTCACCGATTAAACAGGATAGGTATAACTGTGCCAAGTGACAGACTTATTTATTGTGGTTGAGTTATCATAACATATCATATCAGAGAAAGAGAATTTATGCCAGTAAAATGTACAGGTTTAGATGAATGTAATTTTTAAAGATAAAATGTTATACGCTTTCATTCATTTCGTACTGATTAGCAGCAATAAAACCTGGCCACTTTACAATTGATGTTCTATGACACAAGAAAAGCATCTTGTTATATGTATTTTACAAGTGCAGTAATTTGAGAAGAAAGAAAATAGGCCGAGAAGAGAGAATATATTTTCTATAACCATTTAAATTCATTTTGAGGTTATCTAATGGTGAAATTTCTAAATACTACAGACTTCCCTTGTGGTTAGTATCCTAACCTACGAATCTCCAGATCAGTGCTCCATTCTCGTACCTTCCCAGAGTCCGGTTGTACGTGATATCGGAGTAATTGTTGGATAGAGCTATGATTTTATAAAGAATTGATATGGAGATGATTGCAATTATTTTCTCTATGTTGAGATCAATTTATGAGGTACGTCCAGAAAGTAAGTTCTGTTTGGTAATAGAATTAAATTGTGTACAAATACAGAAAAATTATTTATTGCACAAAATTCTACAACTCTTAAACTACTTTTCCACATAACTGCCGAAATTTTGCAGGCATTTGTCACAGCGAGGCACAAGTTTTTGTATACCTTATTCATAGAAGTTTGCCGCCTGTGTCTTCAACCAGTTGGAAATATTTTCTTTCAGCTCTTCGTCATTGTTGAAGTGTTGACAGCCAAGGAAAGATTTGAGATGCAAAAACAGATGAAAGTCGCTAGAAGCAAGGTCACGGCTGTACGGGTGTTGGTCAAACACGTCCCAGCCAAATCCCTGTAGGATGTTTTTGTCGCATTTGCAGTGTGTAGTCGTGCGTTGTCATGAAGAAACAAAACACCTTTTGACATCGCGAATTTATCGATAAATTTCAATTGGTTTCACTTTCCTAGCATTCAGAAAAGGAATCACAGATCTGATTTCACAAGCGGCGAGATTTTCAATCAACACCGACATTGTAAACAAGCACAACAAAGTGTACGAGGCTGACAGCGATCTCACAATGGCACACGTTTCTTCTCCTTGACATGGAACGTCTACCGCGCATGTACGGAACTGCGATCGCAGCGCTGCACGGGAGATAAATTGAAACAGAGCTTACTTTCTGGACGCCCCTTGTATAACGTAATACATCTCAGTTTAGTTATTAGCTAGGCGATAGTAGAGTTCAGAAAAATGAATTAGTTAACACAGTGTAGTGGAGAAAATCATTAGCCCAAGGTGTCACGTTCAGCTATTTCAGACGTTGCTGAGCATGTAGACAGGATTCTGAAAATCAAAAGGCAAACGAAATTCTTAGGACTGAGCAAGTTCAGAGTAAAATTGGTGTTTTAGGTGCGAAATAGCAGCTTTATCACTATGTAACATTGTGTGCGAACTTTGGTGGGAGGATTGATAACAAACAACTCGAGACTAGGTCACTCACCTTGTACATCGCTCACCGGCGATGAACCTTCCGTTTAATATTCCTATGACTCACGGCGACGTACACATTGCATTATTATTATAATGAACAGTTGTTTTTAAACCACAAAGTCTATATACCGCAGAAGTTAGCATGTATAAATTAATAGTTATAGCAGTTTCATTCTTCAACCTAACGCAGTTGGTAACTTGCCTTAAGCAAAGAGCCAATAGTGTATTTTCATTTCCTTCACGAATATCCTAAGTAAGAGGTTTCACTAGAGCAGCTGGTAGCAGATTGCAGACTCAGATATCACATCGTCATGTGAAAGAGCAGCGTTATTGTGGATTTAAACGTAACCCAAAGATCAATACAAACAACAAACCAATGACTGCCATTGTTATATAGAATTGTTACATGAGGCAGAGCCCCCGACGTTATCTATATGTTATAGATGGATATAAATGGAACAAAAGTATTTACTTGTATTTTTATGACAGTTAATAAAGTATTACAAGTGATGAATACATACTGTAATTATAAAATAATACCTATATCTCGTAGTAATGCATTTAATGAAGATAATCCGAAGCATAGTACTAAATGAATACCGATGTTGATGTATGATAGTGCCATTTAGATCAATATAAAAAGCTGTCACGTAAACAAATATAATAAGGTCAGATATTTTGTGACACTGACCATAACAAGGGCATTTATTATTAGCTCGAAAGTAAGACCGACGTCATGCCTTGTCAACACTACAACCTTATAAGAGATGCGATCAAGTTATAACACCTATTTTTATTCAGGACAGGGACCAGCTGGAACTGTTTGCTTTTAAAATACACGTGGACTCTTTGTGAATGAGTGATAGAGATGGCAGCACTGTACAGTGCATAGAACTATAGTGGCAGAGACGAGAAGACTGTTTCTGATGTTTAAATTGGCGATGTTTTCATTGCAACAACAGCGTGTAATAATTCGTTTTCTCCATTTTAGTGGTGTGACACCAATTGAAATTCATCGCCAGTTGAGTGCCGCATGTGATGATGGTACCACGGATGTGTCTAATGTGCGCTCCTGGGTGCGACAGTTTAATGAAGGCAGAACACATGTGACAACAAACCAAGATAGTCACGGCCTCGCACCAGACGGTCTAATGACATGAACCAGCGAGTGGAGAACGTTGTTTTGGAGGATCTTCGATTGAGCATTTCAAGATATTCATGCAGGATTGTGTGCACGGATCCCACGAAAATGCCAATTTTGAAGGCGATGTCTGCAACTGTCTTGGTTTGTTGTCACACGATGTTCTGCTTTCATTGAACTGACGCACCCAGGATCGCGCACTAGACACATCCATGGTACCATCATCACATGCCTCACTCAACTGGCGGTGAATTTCAATAGGTGTCACACCACGAAAATGGAGAAAACGAATGATTACACGCTGTTCTTGCAATGAAAACGTCGATATTGAAGTATCAAAAACAGTCCTTACTCTCGTCTCTACCACTAATCCTTGTTTCACATAAGCTTGCCCCGTATCTCTTAGCGGTCACGTGACGTTATCACGTGCTGTTGTGGTGCAGACTGTTGTGTGGTAAAAATTACTTCGTTATTTAACATGGTGATATCTCTTTATATGTTGGAAGAGAATTGTCAAATTTATATTTTCGTAACTGTTTTAATTAAATATATTACGCAACAGAGTTGATTTATCAAAAATGCAGGTTAATTCTAAACGAAGTAAAGAGGAGGTTCCTTTGCTCTCAAGCACATGGCAGAGTCTAGCGCCAGCTTTCGCTGAAGCATCGCAAGGGAAAACCTTTACAAAGCGGCGAAAAACAAAATTGTGGTGCATGTGTTTAATGCACTCACAGAGAAGAATCCGTCTTTGTCAATGAGAGAATTCGAACAGCTGTGCTCTGAACTTAAAGGTGTGTTAGATACGTAGGAACATCGCGACATGAAATTGAGACAACGAGAAAACTTACCACTCCAGGAGTGATATTGCTGTGTGGCGAAGACGTTATTTAAGGACAATCAGACTGTACCGGGATACAAATCGCAAAATATAGTACCTTGACGAGACTTGGGTGAATGAAGAACACACCACAAGTATGGCGTGACACGACTTTTAAGACTGAAAGACGAGCATTTTTGCAAGATATGTGTGCTGCTTTTAAAAAATCCCAGTGGAACTTGTTCCAGTTACATTGCTCATTCATTCAGTTTCAACTTGCGCAGTTTCTTTATAAACTTCATTTTTTTGCATGCCTTCATATTCTTATTTGTATGATTTTATCTATCTTCCTGGCAATTATTATGACGTTTACTGCAGGTTTAAATGTGACGGGAAGGCATGGCCTATGGCACGAAAGCATTAGCCAATTAGGATGATGGGGAAGGTAGTTGCACACGGAGTGATACATATCAGCGAGGCAAGGTTATATGAAACAGAGATTAGATTTCCATGCACTGTACAGTGTTTCCATCTCTGTCACGCATTCACAAAAGTCCACGTGTACTTAAAAGGAACTCCTATCTGGTCCCAGTCCTGAAAATGAAAAATAGGAGGTGTTATAACTTGAACGCACCTCGTACGTTCAACAAGGTTGCGAGGTCTTCTTTGAAACCTCCGAGATTGCTTTGACAAATCTACTTGGATCTTCTAATAATATATATTTTTAGCATTCTTTAAAACTGAGTTCTAGATACCTTGAATAATATCAACACATTATGCTAGTTCAACCAACTGAATAATCTGTGACGTCATATACTATCTAATTACTGGCAGTTCACGTGAAGAAACTAAAACCTATGTAGGACAAACGGAAACAAAAGGATGCGCATGTATTTTGTACATACGCGGCTGTAAGACTCATAGTCTCCGCTCCCTTTAGCGTATTTATCGCCGAAACTTGGTTGCGTCACATGACTGTGATACGTCATGTATTATTAACTTAATGTGGTAGAAGAATCATGGGATATTTTATGTTCAATATTTGGATTTAGACTTCAAAAGGTTTAAGTGAAACAAAGCACACTTTATTCCTCTCTGCCACTCGCATACACATAAATACTGCACGCAATATTAAAATAAAATGTTCGAGATTTGTTTGTGTAAGGCTTACAGCCAAATATTGACCTTATAAATATTATGACGAATCCTCATAATTATTAACAATTCCATTCTTTCCTTCGTTTTGATTTATAAATATATTACATACGTAATAAACTGATTTAACCTTCAGAATGAGATATTACCTTACCTTGCCTCTTCGCCGCCATTTTCCTGCCTCGCGGTGTTTTCCTCCTTTACTGGTAAATAAAAAACTACTTTGTTCTGAGACACTACATATCTGTGTGCAGGGGTGTGGAATGGCAACGCCCTAGAGCAACAATTAGCGATTAGTTGATGCTCGTTTGTTAGCAACAAGTGAAGAGATGTCCCAAAGATTCACCGCTTGTCGCCGTAATGATCATTGCTTGTCTATCCTTTCGTGTTGCTAAGACGTAACAGTTGACCTACTTGTTGAAATAGAGGTCGGGAACGTGCTCGAAGGACGAACCAGGGATAGAGGAGTAATATAAAAGTATGGAGGACGCCAGTGGCGTTATGTCGCTGCGCCGGAACTGGAAGACGGGGAGAGAAGGGAAAACGACTGCTAGCAAAGTAGGGAGTGAGGGAAGAGAAAGAGACAGAACAAGGATATAAATGGAGGTTCAGATAAGGCAAGAACATACAGGAATAGTAAAGGACAATGCAGGAGTGAAAGAGAGGAGATAAGTAAAGACGAGGAAAAGAGCTTAGCGTGTAGCACAACCAAGAAAAAGGATAAAAATACCAGAAAGTTATATAAACGGAGAGGAAATGTGTTGCAAAGTACAGAATATAAAGAAACAATAAATAATTAATTTCAAAGTAGAAAATAAGCACAAACAGAGTAAACGCGAAGCTAGAAAATACTTGCATAGAATATAGAAACTGAAACACAGAAACACAGCGGAAGAAGCTGTTTCTGTACATGAATAAAAAAGTCCGTGTTACGTTCACATGATATTTTCTATCCAGAATCCTTTATTTTTACATAGTTTGTGAATTATGCTTACGAAAGAATTCCATTCCACTAAAAATCTGATACCAAGATATACCTTAAAGATATGTCCAATAAAAGCACTTTTACAAAAAAAAAAAAAAAAAAAAAAAAAAAATGTTATTTATGTGTATATAGCATAATTAAAACACTGAAACCGGTATTTAAATTCGGTACCTTCCAGATATACGACACGAATATTTAAGAAAGTCGTACGCCACCTCGTAGGTAGATGGTAGCCTGACACGTTCAAGAGATCTCGAGTTCGAATCTCGGCCAGGCTGTGGTACCAAGATAAGGCTTCTTCTAAGGTTTTCCCTTATCCTGAAAGACGATTTTCGAGTAACTCTAAGCTCTATGGAGCATAATCCTAACGTTAGAGGACATAAATTTTAAAAAGTCGCCGCAAAAGGTATGATAAAATGCAATATCTTCAGTATTCTGGGAATAACCTGTGAATTCCTCTACACTCAGAAGGAATTTTGTATAATCTTGTGTAACTGGGAGACCCATTAAGCCTACTACGGATCTATTTAAAACATGAATTATATCAAAGCCATTTTCAAGACACCTAACCTATATTAATTTCGTTGAATTAATGAATATTTATCAATACCTGACATTTTTAAAGTTCTGTAAATTTTCAGTTGTTTTAGGAATTACATGAAAAGAGTATGGAATTTTAAAATCAACAGGTATACATTGTCCAGTTCCTAAACATTTTCCAATCATTGCTCCTTTTGTCACTATAATGAAACGATAATAGAACTATTTATTCAAAGATTTATCTTAACTAAAATGAGGAGAATAATAAAATAAGCTTTACTAAGAGAGTATGCATACCAACAAGTAAACAACAGCACATGGAAACAAACTTAGGCTAATTCTCCGAAAAGCAGGCTTCATATTGCAAGAAATAATTCTACAGAACCCTTCTCAGTTAATTTCCTAAGTCGCCGAGACCAAATACTGGTAACTAGAATTTGATTTAGACAAACGAAACTCACTCATTCCTATATCATATCTAAGGAACAGTCATCCGAATGCACAGACTGCAATATAGGAGAAACTTTAACACATAATCCAGAACTGCATAAAAAAACACATAGTCGAGATGATATCTACAAGGAAAAGCTCAAGATTCCAAGCAATCTACATCTGTCAACGAACGGTACATATGCATGAATAGATTAATACAGTTTTTCAATTGTACCAATCTATACAACAAAGTACCCGCCTCGGTAGCGTGAATGGTAGTGTGTGTGCCACACGCTCAAGACCTCCCGAGTTCGAACCTCGGTCAGGTTGAGTTACCTGGATAAGGTTTTCTTCCGGGGTTTTCCCTTATCCTGACAGACGAATGTCGGGAAACTCTAAGCTCTAGGGACCCTGGGCTCATTTGAGCATCATTTCAACCATTCCACTCATCGTCTGATATGACTTAATGTTGGAGGACGTAAATTAAAAAGGCAATATATAATGTAATAAGATATGTAATATAATATACAATAAAATAATATAATATATATGTCTATTCATTTAAGTTAAATAATATAAAATACAGTGTATAATGTAATGTATACGTAGTTGTATAACTTGTATCAAAGTTAGTAAATGTGAAACGGTAGAGCCAGACTGAAAAATTCAGTGCCATAGCCGAGATTTGAACCACGGATCTTCTGGTTTCCGTCCAGCCACTCTAGACCATTGAGCCCGCCTCGGTAGCGTGGTGGTAGCATGTCTGCCTCACGTTCAAGAGGTCCCAAGTTCGAACCTCGGTCAGGGTGAGTTACCTGGATAAGGTTTTTCTGGGGTTTTCCATTATCCTTCAGGACGAATGTCGGTTAACTCTAAGTTCTATGGACCCTGGGCTCATTTGAGCATCATTTTACCATTTCCATTCATCGTCCGATATGACTTAACGTTGGAGGACTTAAATTACAACAACAATAAAATAGACCATTGAGCTACTATGGCCAACGTACCAACATGACATTACATTGTCCAACTGACTCGTATTTTTCCCGGTTAACCACTAGTAGTTCTCATAAACATTGAGACAACTACCTTAATGGCGACTTACTAAGCTGCAAGTACTTTAAGGCCTGAACTTTACAGTTCGGACCACTATTACGTACAATCAATGGAAATTAATTGTTCTTTCACACTAGTCGTGTGTAGGAATGCACTATGAAAGGGTAGAGCTAGACTGGAAATTTCAATGCCATAGCCGGGATTTGAACCACGGATCTTATGGTTTCCGTCCAGTCACTGTAAACCATTGAGCTACTATGGTCAACGTGCCAACATGACATTAAATTCTCCAACTGACTCGTGTTTTCCCCGGTAAACCACTAGGAGTTCTCATAAACACATGAGACAACTACCTTAATGGCGACTTGCTATGCTATAAGTACTTTAAGGCCCGGGCTTTATAGTTCTGACCACAATTAGGTCAATTATTGGAAATTAATTGTTCTTTCACACTAGCCGTGTGTAGGAGGCACTATGAAAGGTAGAGCCAGACTGAAAAATTCAACGGATTTGAAACACGGATCTTCTGGTTTCCGTCCAGCCGCTCTAAACCATTGAACTACTCTGGCCAACGTCCCAACATGACATTAAATTCTTCCATGATGGCCACGTTTAGAGTGGCTGGACGGAAACCAGAAAATCCGTGGATAATATCCCGGCTATGGCATTGAATTTTTCAGTCTGGCTCTACCCTTTCACTGTGCGTCCTACACACGGCTAGTGTGAAAGAACAATTAATTATCATTATTAAATGTGTCAACATTTTTTTCAAAGTCAGTATATGACCATGCAGTTAGGAGATTTTAAATAAATGTTTACAAAAAAGAAATGAATATATTACATCTGTATTTTTTACCTTCTTCTGTTAACTAGTATAACAATTTCGGAAACAGCTTTATTATAAATTTTTCTATCAAATATATAGAACATGAGGATATATTTAACGTGGCTGTTGTACTCCTGGCGGGGAGAATAATTGAAAAGAAACTATTAGGTTTTGTACAACGCACTAAAAGTTAGATGTTCATAAAATAAAGAAGGGAGAAAGAAAAACAGAAAAGGAACCCTAAAGGTATGCATTCGTAGGCAAATGTTTGAGCTTAAATATTCGCTCTTGATATGTCGCGTCACTAGAAACCTTTTGATTTCACTCTGAACGCTAAATACATAAATTTTCGTTAAAATAAAGAATATTGCGGAGGACTTTGTTGGCATTAGAAATATATTCTTCCTATAGGTGACACTGCCACACAGCGAAATTTACATGCAAGTTATTTTATGCGTCGTAGGTACGAATTTTTGTTGCTGCATCTGGTTTCTTAACTTGCGGAACTAAGCTAGGCAGTTAAGCTACTGTGCGATATGTTCCATTCTTTCTGCGTCGTACATTTGCGGTACATAAAAGAACCTCGAGTCTAACTAAAAGGCTTCTGAGCAAAATTATAGTCTATGTCCATTATGAGATAGGACACTGAGGATCACAGACGCCAATGAGCATACAGAAGTAAAAACTCAATTTGAATTTGTTTCTACGAAGGAGGAACCAGAAGAAACCGGATTGTTGTCATAAAAATTTTATTGATGAACCTTTTTACAAAATTACTTCAGTCACCTTTAAAATACTCTCAATTACATGCGATGAACTTGTCAAGTCCCTTTTCCCACTGTTGGAAACATGTTTGGAACTCTTCAAGTTTGATACTGTCCAGTGCCCTTTGCGAAGCTGATTTTACCGCCTCCATATCATCATAACGCTCCCCTTTTAGCGTTTTGCTCATTCGTGGAAGTAGCAAAAAGTCGCACGGGGCTAGGTCCGGCGAATATAGAGCGTCGGGAACGACAGACCACCTCTGAGATGCCAAATAGTGGGTCACTCGTAAGGCCGTATGTGCTGGAGCGTTGTCGTGATGCAGAAACCAGTCACCTGATCGCCAAAGTTCCGGGCGTTTCCTCCTCACATTCTCTCGCAGACGCCTTAAAACATCCAAGTAGAAGTGATGGTTAACAGTCTTGCCAGGGGGTACGATTTCCCGATGCACAATTTCACGAACATAAAAAAAGACAATTATCATCGTCTTCATATTTGACCTCACTTGCCTTGCTATTTTTGGTCTGAGAGAGTTGGGAGTCCTCCACTGGCTTGACGCTTGCTTAGTTTCTGGGTCATACCCGTAACGCCAACTCTCATCCCCTGTAATGACTTTGTTCAAGAAGTTTGGATCACGTGGAATTTCTGTTTTCAAGTCCTGACATACATTCATGCGGATGGTTTTGTGCTCATTTGTGAGAAGGCGGGGAACAAATTTAGCAGCAACACGTCTCTCGTGCAAATCCAACCTCAAAATCCGCTGGCACGAGCTCCAAATGATTCCTGTCGCTGCTGAAATTTGGTCGATCGTTCGGCGACGATCCTCGTTGATCTTTTGGCGGACCTCTTCATTGTTCTCCTCATTTCGCGATGTTGAAGGGCGTCCAGAACGAGCTTGGTCTTCAACACACATCTCACCATGTTTAAAGCGTCCAAAACACTCGAAAACCTGTGTGCGGCTCATAGCGTTCTCCTGGAAAGCTTCTTGAAGCATTTGGTGCATTTGGTGTGTCTCCGCAGTTGTTTTAAGCAGGAAACAAAATTTCCCACGCACTCTTTCTCCTTTTAAAGTTGCCATAACAACTTCGCAGTGGTAGCCGCCAACAGTCAGAGAAACACAATACCACACTGGCACGTTCAGCTCTACTCTGAAGCCGTCTGCACAGCTGTTTCATGAAGGGCTCTACTAACACCATCTAGCGGGAGAACCCTGCACTACGTCTACGAGTGGCAGCGCCCTCGCAGCCCAATTTCTTTTGGGTACCCTCTCGTATTTCCTTTTGTTTCTCTTCGTTTATGCTACAGAAAATGTAATTTTATATTTGCATAGTAACAGTGAACCTAAAAAAAGTTGCTATCATATTTTACAGTAGTGGGATTTGAAACAGTAAACTCTTATGTGAATTACAGGTTACTTTAATGTATGCGACATACATGCTACGACTTTCTTACGCCGTTTAATTAGGCAAGTTCTTCGACACAAACCCATTCCGCTTGAGAAAGCTAAGCTCGCTTCTTAAGTGACATATGTATGCAAGAGTGAAAGACAGCAACACCAATTTAAAATCAATACTCAGTGAAAACACGCTATTAGGTAACAGTAACGAGATTTAAATCTTATAGTGCATATAATTTGCTGGGTGTTGTTGTAGCCAGTAGCGTTTAGGGCTGAGCTGGCTGGACACTCGTGTGAGATCGTAACGTTTAGGAAAAGGGGAAGTCCCTTCTGTGTTACCGGTTGTCTAGTAATCGAAGATCGGCAAAGAAACGCTCGAACCGTTCTCATGTCTGCTGTAAACATTTAAGAGTGATTCTGATGAAATCAGGATATCGAATTTCTGTGTCGAACGCAATACTTACTTTCTTCACCCTCAGTGACTGCTAGAGGAAAGTAAAAGAGAAGAAACATCTGGAAGGGAAAGCTTGGAGACAAGAGGGGGGGATAAAAAGCACGAATAGCGCAGAAAGGAAGGAGATGATGAAGAAGAGAAGGAGGAAGAAAATTTCTGTTCAGTTTTAGCTTACGTTGTTTCTTTATCCGGTACTTTGTAAAGCGCAGTATTTTTTCCCCTTTTTCACTGCTGAGGTATCAAAAATGGCACGCCCGCCGCTGTGGTAAAGGCAAAGCAAAGTAGCGATGGAATGGTATTACCCCACCGTCGCCGCCCGCGCCGTCAGGGAACTAAGCAGAAACTTGCTTGCTTCACCGTACACATAGATTTGCATTTCATAGCAACTCTGGCCGGCCGGGCCCTCTTCTCTGCAAATACTCCATCTCCTTCACCCACCGTGTTGAAAAGTCTTTTGGGGATGCGGGAAATACTGCTCATGGCCTCCTGTTGCTCAGATTACGTTTTGTGCTCCAAGCCAGGCGTAGCCGAGTTATTGACTACTCCTTCCCAACATGCAACACATCCCCGTTATGGTTTAAAAACGCGATGTGCTCAAAATAAACTTTGATTCGAATGTTAAAACATCTTGCTGGATTTCGAAACTGTTCCAACTTTCTCTGCTGCTTACTTGGATACATGGAAGTCTCAATCGAAGTAAATACCTTTCAGTCCTTAAACTAAAACTGAATAACAAATTAACTAATTGTGTGCATGTATCTGTTTAGTTAAAATGACAGTAAATAAGAACAAGGTACAGTTGAGGAGAAATAATAGCTTCTTAGGAGGAAAAATTCAAAATGAATAGTTAAACATCTAAACAAATCGACCGCCTCGGTAGGTAATTGCTAGCGTGTCTGCCTTACTTTTTTTTTTTTTTTTAGTTTACGTCCTCCAACGTTAAGTCATATCGGACGATGAGTGGTATGGGTGGAATAATGCTCAAATGAGCCCAGGTTCCATAGAGCTTAGAGTTACCCAACATTCGTCTTTCAGGATAAGGGAAAACCCCGGAAAAACCTTATCCAAGTAACTCACCCTGACCAAGATTCGAACTCGGGACCTCTTCAACGTGAGGCTGTCATGCTACCACCACGCTACCGAGGCGGACATCTCGAGTTCGAATCTCGGTTAGGGTGAGTTACCTGGATAAGGTTCTTTCCCGGGTTTTTCCTCATCCTGATAGACGAATGTCAGGCAGCTCTAAACTCCATGGGACTCGGACTCGTTTGATCATTTCACCCATTGCATTCATCGTCCGATATAACTTAAAATTGGAGGACGTAAATTAAGAAGAGAACTAAACAATTTTCAAATGATAAAGGCGTATTGCTATTTACGTTTGCCGCATATTCTCGTAAACACGAATAGGAGGCAAGAGGGGGTCACAATAGAGCTCTGATAGGGACATAACTAAATTTGATCATAAATTAACCTTCAGTTAGTCTGTCTATGAGTATATTTGAACTTACATGTATGTCACAAATCCTTTTACATAGGTAATCTCCTGCTCTACGAACAAAACGTACCCTAATATTCCCAATATTTTGGCGGTAAAAAGAAGTCCTCGGCAGCTTTGTTACTTAGTTACTAAAATTGGTAATTAACAAGAGAGAAAAATTATTTAGGAAAAATAAATAGGAAGAATCTGATAAAATTAAACTATGAGCTAGCTTTTACATTAGACAAATTGAAACTTAGCGAAACTTGATCAGGAAAAATGTAATATAAAAAATAATTAGGATTACCTTATGTTGGGCAAACTGGATCTTAAAAGATAAGTATAAGCTGGGAAATATCCTCGGGAGTAAGAGAAACTTTCAGTGTTGTTATTTTTACCCTCATAATTGCAACTAATTTCATTTGAAAGGTGTAGCTCTGAGATATTTATATGGCGATGAAACTGTCTTGAACTCCTTGGTTCTATGTATTAGGATTTCATTTGCACAATGGCAGAATGGTGCGAAATCTCATTAAAGGGTCACTTATAACGCACACTAATATGACCCAATTTGTTTGGTTTTTGTAACTTTTTAAGTGTGAAAATGTTATTACTTTTATGCAAAAAATTTGGCAAGATAAATGAAATATCAAATATTCTATATAGTATTTCTTTATGCTTGACCATATCTCACTTTAGTATTTATACGACTGATAGCAGTACTTTAATGGACCTCATTAAAGTACAGCTTTTTATTAAAGTATTGGTATTCCACCAATCAGAAGTGGCCACGTAACATTGTGAAAGCGCAAGTATCGATTATTGTTGCTTCGAGCGACAACGGTATCAGCAGAAATTTAGAAAAAAGTGAAAATGCCTGACACTAGTAACAATGACATTGAACTTTGAAACAGTTGTTAATATATAACAAGTGCCAGAGCCGTGTTAAGTTTATTAATTTAATGAGTAGAGCCAGACTGAAAATTTCAAAGCCATAGCCGGGATTTGAACCACAGATTTCCCGCTCTCCGTCCCGTTTCTTTAAATCACTGAGCTACTATGACCAACATGCCGACATGACATTAAATTCTCCAACAGAGTGTTGACTTGATATGCTTTAAGTACTTACGTCCCAATCTTCATTGTTAAACCAGCCTGGCTCTACTCATCCAAGCCTTATCCTACACACGGCTAGTGTGAAAGAAATGCTTATTTCGATCATTTAATCTAAAACCACGGTGACTTAACTATGTATAAGAGGAACTGCTACAAATAACGCCTCAACTTGGTGCAGCATTGTATCATCTCGTCATCACCAATGAAATACTCACCAGGCACACAAATGTAATACTGCTACAACTTAAACCCCCAGAAATTACGACAAGAGCACTCAATGTTACCAATAACTTGTTGCCACAAAGATGTAAGAGAAATTCTATTTACAGTTCATGGATTGGGTAATATCAAAAGGTATAAATTCGTTCTCAGAAAATGTATTCCTTGTTTATTTTGAAGAATTGTCTCAAAATATGAAATAATTGACCTCTTGGACTCCTATTCTATTGTAAAATCAACACTTGATATTAGGCACAAAATTCATTTATTCAGATACTCAAAACTGAACAGCTTACTAAAACGTAAATCAAAAGGATATAAAAGGGAAAAGGCCAAAACATTTACAGCTGAAGAGTTGAAAACATTTACAAAAGAAGCACCTGATATTAAATACCTCATGATAAAAGTAAACTTCTTTTTAATATTACCAAGTAAATTCATAAAATTAAAAATTTTATGTATATCTACACTTTCTTTTAGGTTAAACTGTGCAACACGTTAGCAGCTGTTTATAGAGAAGTAATCAACATTTCTGCTCCTGCATACTCGTACTACGTCTCACTTTAATTTAGATACATGATCGAGCATAAATAGTCGTGTGAAACTTGACTGTAATAGTAATTATAGTCTCGTTGTCTAATATATTATTATGGAATGGAATAGTTTAGTTTAACGGATGAGATTCCTGCAAGTATGACTTAGCACCTTAATTAGCCGCACTGTTCCTGAGAGAAAGGCGTGCACGGAACTTCCTAAGGGCGGCGAGATCAGAGAGGCGAGGTGACTTCAGAAAGATAGAGTAGGACTGAAAAATTCAATGCCTTAGCCGGGATTTGAACCGCGGATCTTCTGGCTGCCGTACAGCCGCTCCAACCTTGAGCTACTATGGTCAACGTGCCGATATGACATTAAATTCTCCAACTGACTCGAGTTTTTCCCGGTAAACCACTTAGGAGTTCTCATAAACACATGAGACAACTACCTTAATGGCGACTATACAACATATAAGTACTTTAAGGTCCGGGCTCTATAGTTAACCACTATTAGGTCAATTAATGGAAATTAATTGTTCTTTCATACTGGCCGTGTGTAGGCTTAAGTACAGAAAGACAGAGTTAGAGTGAAAAATTCAATACCATAGCCGGTATTTGAACCACGGATCTTCTGGCTGCCGTACAGCCGCACTAACCCTTGAGCTACTATGGTCATCGTGCCGATATGGCATTAAATTCTCCAACTGACTCGTTTTGTTTTCCGGTAAACCACTTAGGAGTTCTCATAAACACATGAGACAACTACCTTAATGACGACTTACAACCTTTAAGTGCTTTAAGGCCCGGGCTTTATAGTTAACCATCCCTGTCGCTCTTTCAGTCCTGAAACATGTGAAGGTTAAACAGATAAAAGAAAATGGAGATAGGAAATAGACAGAAAATTCATTAAACGAGAATGCATCTTACCATTCACCTACAGGATGATAAGAATCCACAGAAGCCCGACCATTTGGCGACTTCCAGGACGCGAGCTCACAGGTTAACGAAGAGCCACTCCATTCGGGCGTTTAGATGAATGTAGCTGAATAACTGATTTCAAAGAAAATTAATATACGGGGTGCATCCAGAAAGTAGGTTTCCCTATTTTTGAAGTGCTCGTTTAGCACTTTTTGTGGGTAGTAACTTAAACTGAGCCATCACGCTGAAATATGTGACACTCATTCGGGTGAAGTCAGCTCGAGTCGGCTCCACCGACACTCATTCGTCATTTCAGTCTTGTGTTGTCCATACCGCTGTACACCATAGATTTTATATCGCACTCAACAGCGTATCAACAACATGCATCCAGGTATATTTTAACATATTTCAAATACTATGAAAAATTCAGAAACCCTACAGGAGCTCCATTAAAAAAAAAAAAAAAAAAAAAACAATTCTCTTAGGGTCGTTCTTACAAACGTCTGTCAAGTGCCGGTCACATAACTTTCTGCCATTTAACAAGTAGACATGTCAAATTCTACTTTAAACAATAATAGTACTCAAAAGGAACAGACAATATCACCGAAGTTCGGTATTTGAATAATTAAAACCATAACAACGAAAAATAAAACGAATGTGCTAATTGGAAATAAAAGTGTTAGGAATTCGTGAAAGAGATGTTTCATTTAAGAACTAGTTATTTTTATTGACAATTTCTCCTTATTGTGAATAGTAAAACGTAAAACTTCAATAAATTAAATGTAATAACACGTAAATAATAAAATTATCACGTATTAAAATGACGTTTTGCGTTTATTTTCATTTATAACTTATAGGTTAAGTTTTTCCACAAACTGAAAGACCGGCCAAGGTTCAAAAGATTTTATACATATAAATTTGATTTTAATAGAAAAAAGGAATTAAATATATATTATTTAGTTTGGAAAATAACAATTTAAAGCCAAAACATCGGACAGAAATATCGAACAAAAACTTCGATGTTATAAAATATCGACCTCAATACATTGATGGGAAAAACATCCGATGTATTCCAATAAACATCGATGTTTTGTCGCAGCACACTAACGGATAAAAACAATCCTCAGTCAAGTTGACAGCGGGATGATCGACGTTTGTAAGAACGGCCCTTATACTAATTTACGTCTTATTATATACAATTTATAAATATTTTATGTTATAGAAAATGGATGAAGGAAATCAAATCAATGAAAAATTGCAACGGAAAAGGTAACTGACCAATGCGCGCACGAATAAATATCGTCAAAGGAAGCGAATGGAATCTCAGCAAGTGAGTTCGATGTAGGATGACCCTAATGAGGAAACGGAAAGCATACGAGTTCAAGAAAAATTTGCCGAACGTAGGTGGGGGGGGGGGGGGCGGGTGAGGGGTAAGAAAAAAGAAAAACAATGGCGAATGAGTGTTTGAGAAGATATCGCGAGAAGATTGCACTACAATCTGTTCATAATGTGGTTCATGCTTGAAAAACTCCCGGACCTATGCATGAAAATCCACCGCTCGTATTAAAAGATCAACTACGATTCATAACTCTCAGTTTGCCGGAACATCTACGAATATGGATATTTCTCTTGTTAGATGTGAAAATCAAAGAACTACGATCTATGATTTTCAGATTGCCGGAACATCCACAAACATGAACATTGCTCTTGTTATTCGCGAAAATCAAAGAACCACGATCCATGATTCTCAGATTGCCGGAACATCCACAAACATGGACATTCATCTTGTTCAGAGTATTTTTATTTGCGAGAACAGTTAGCGTACGGCATGAAATGTTTGGATCCGAACTGGCCTCTTTGCGCAAGAATGAGTGTCCACATTAATTTTTAAAACCATTTTAAGAATAATTTATAATGAATAGTTTTTAAGTTTTCACTTCTGTCGTGTGGTCTTAAGCACACACAATTTTTTAAAAACAAAGACGATATATTTACAAGAAAAACTTTATTGAAAACAGGTACAGCAATGTTTGAGTTATATTTCGAGTTATTGACCAAAAGAATTCAGACACTTGTCATATCGTGGGATCAACTTTTGTATTTCTGTGTAGTAGAAGCTGTCGCCTCTGGATGGATCCATTGTGTGACGTAGTCTTCAACTCTTCGTCGTCAAAACTTTGGCTGTAGGACAGGGATTTTTTTGAGCTGCAAAAAAAGATGAAAATCGCTGGGAGCAAAATCAGGACTGTGTGGTGGACATTCAGACAGCTCCCAGCCGAAATGTCAATGCAAATGCTAGGATGCTGCCAGGATTCCGGGATAAAGTACGAAATTCACGTCTCATTGGGCCTCTGAAGAACCTTTCGAGGAACTCGTCGCCATCATCATGATACTGCTGCAAAAATGTCAGTGATGTTCCTAAGGGTTTCGTTTTGTGTTTGGATGTCAGGTTTTTTGGCACCCATCTGGCACACGATTTCTTGAAGAACAGATGCTTAGTAACAATTTCCAGCAACAAATATCGGGATACCTGCAGAAACTGCTGAGCTCCGTCGGATCTCCATGATGCACTCAACCAGGTGTTCATTGGTGAGGGAGGAACTCTCTTTGCGCTTTTCATCATGGACACTTCGACCACCTTCGGAAAAAAGTCTACAGCTGCGACGCACCATCTATTTGCTCATGATGTTCGACCGTAGATCTGACAGGACTGACGATGATTTCGATGGACACTATATTTTGCGGGTTAAGGAACTTTGTCACTTACCGCACGTCGCGTCCGGTGGGAGAACGAGTAAGAGGCTCCATTTCGGGGGACCGCTGCATTGCTACTGGCACTAGGCACTGACCTGTCCGGGCAGCATATCCTTATTACGTTTTAGATCTATTACGCCTGTGCAATGTTCCCCGCTAAATACGTTTACTTCAAAGGAAACAAAACCAGGAAACTTATTTTCTGGATACACCTAGTACTATGGTGAAAAATGACGGCGATACAAAAACACGCACAGACTCCGCTGCCAGAGAGAGCGATGAACGATATACTTTCAACCGTTTTTAATGTCCTTGGCATCCGTCACACACCACAGAACATAGAAACACACTTTAACCATAAGAAGGAAATGAAATGAAAAAGAAGTTGAGAAAAAGGAAGTGCGATGGAATTAGAAAGCATCCCCGTATTCTCCTTCCATCCAGGGAAAACCACGAAACAGCCAACTCTCTTGATTTATGTTACTTTTAAGGTTTGTGTTTCTAGTGAAACACAGGAAATATTGGAGAATTAATGAATACGATTAGCTATTACTGATCATCAGGCTGAGCCGATCCTCGGCGGAGGGAATGCCGCAATATTATTAGTAAACTAAACGAGATAACCGGAAGGCAACTAGGGGCCGATGGATCAAATGGAGAGAGCTATGCGGCAACATCTCTCACAAGGTGCAGGTGTGCCCCCTTACCACGTAAACCGTACCACAATTATTGGTGGGTCTGATTTAAATATTATTTTATTTCGCCCCTTCGTTATATACAGGTTAATATGTTCTGACAACTATCTCTTTCTGTTTGCTCAATCAAATAAGTATACATATGTATGTCACAATATTTAGTTTCTCTTTTATTCCTTCCTTAAAATGAAGTTAGTTCCCAACAAGACATTAAATTATAAACAGTTCTCTTTTCTCACGAGCACAACGCGCCAGGCCAGAAACTAAAGGCACGATTTGGAAAGAAACAAATTATTACATAGTACATATCTGCCACTTACCATTTCACCGGCCGGGTCAGCCACCTACACCGATGGACTCAAGGGTAAAAAAACCTCTCTTCTGAGCCAAGCTCGGTTCATGCGCATAGCGCCGCCAGACGCTTATAAAAACAACGGCAACTCGAGGCTACAGCAACCGGCTGATAATGCAGTGAGTGGTGGCTTAAGGCTAAGGAATTAGATGCATTAAAGCCAGCACGTAAGGAAATAAGTCTGACTTGTTCCTGATATTTTCGCTGTGATGTCGTTGATACGTTGAAAACAATCTCTCGTGGAGTCTGTTGTCATGTACAGAGCAATCACGATACCGTGTTTTAAGCTGCCGTCAGTAACTTGTCCATTTTGTAGACTGATATCGCATCCAAGCTGTTCACAGCAGTGAAGCGAAAGCAACTTCTATCACGTAATTTACTCCCCGTGGGTAAGGTATGACTACTGAATAGAAGTAGGTTAGCAGCAAACTATATTCCAGCTAACGAAGAATGTGATGGAAGGTAAGGTGGCGAGATATGCTGAGTAGTACAACTTTTTTTCCTTCCATTTACACCCCCCCCTTTAACTCCAATGGTCATATCGGTGGCCGTTCTCCTTTGGAACATATCGAAGGTGTTAACTCGTATTCGTTGGGTTTTAATCATTAGATCACGCACACATTCGCTCTCTCCAGACTCTGGGGAAGATGAGGAATTACCTTGGTCGGAGAAAAATCCCCACTCCGACCGTCGGGAATCTAACCCGGGAACCCTAGGACGGCAGGCAGGTGCTCTACCGACTGAGCTACGGGGCCAGACTTCTACAATGTTGTTGGTTGGATCTCTGTCAGTATAATTTTGAAATAGACTACGCGCTCTGCATATTGATGATAGATTGGGTATACTAACTGAAAACATAGCTTCCGTTAGGAAAGATGTTAGTAATACTGTAACAGAAAACGAATTCTCCCCTTTTACAGTACAAATATGGTGTGCACGTTTCTGGCTTTCCAAAATTTTGTCTAGAAAACTGCTAGCTCAGTCGATAGAGCACCTCTGCTGTTGCTGCTGCTGCTGCTGCTGCTGCTCCTACTGCTGCTGAGCGAAGGGTGTTAGGATTCTACTGTGTTAACACACACAGATATCCAATGACAAGTCTGTACATTGATGTGTTCCGAAGGTAAAATGTCACCTACAGACATAGTAGCTTAATGGTTAAGAGACCGGGAGATCTGTGGTTCAAATACCGGCTATGGTATTGATATATATGTGTCACTTAACTTATAGAAAAATAAAACACAGTCCAATTGACATTTTGTAACTAATTTATAAACAAGAGTAGAATTTAATTGGCTAAATGTTGAAATGACAGGTAAAAGCATGACTGATATCCTTAACGGCAATCATTTATTTTTAGTCCATCAAGATGGTAAAAAAATGTTAATTGTGTATTTTCGCTATTATCAATTCAGTTCTTGGTGTTGAGGCGATATTCTGAACTTATAAAAACGTAATATTATTAGAATTATGTCCATTATGCATCAAGATTATATAAATTCTTACACCTGTAACAGTTATAGGAGGGCAGAGAGTAATTTTCAGGTGTGGACCTAATGTTTATAATACCGCAACAATTCTCGTAAGCTATAACGTGCTTAATGCTAAATAGCCATTCACTTTTTAATTAAGTGCCAAATAAAAACACCCAAATAAACATTTTCTATTACCCTCGATGATCTGTTTAATGTACGAGCGAATGATTATGAATTGTATTTATATATATTTGCAAATAAACGTAGCCTCTGTTTTAGCAATATAATTTTGTGGTTGGTGAACACATGTCACTAGTTTCCCACAAAATGGTAAATGTCAAGCACGCCTGAGTTGATGACAAGCCAACTGTGAACTTGTTGCATCAATTATTCATTTTAGGACGTCGGATCACTGCAACTCGTTCCACTGACTTGATAATGATGACGAGCCCATGGAGAAACAAAAGAGCAGCTGCATCAGTGCTACAGCGAAAAGGAATGCGAGCAAAGAGATGCAACCTCAGAAGTACAGTGACTAAAACGTTCCGCTGTCTGCCTTCAACAAGCACGGCTTAACAACGTCATATGAACACTAATTAGTTTACAGTACTAAGTGAAGCCTAAACGTTACTTTCAAACAATATATACCACCACTACTACCTAGGTTAACTCTGATAATGAAGAGGTCAGGCCGATGACTATGCAGATAATCCTTCATAATTAGTATGACCAATAGATTCAATAATCAATTAAACAAAAAGCCTCAGTAAACACCGAGCCATGTCACCTTTCCCGTACATTTAGAAAAAAGTAAAAGTTATATTGCCCTCACATGCTTTCCTTTATTCACTCTCGTAAAAACCATGCTTTTAAATACTTCTTCTTCTATCTACTTCATTAATGGAGATAAACAATGACGTAAGTTGTGGAAACGTAGAGTCAGACTGAAAAATTCAATGCCATAGCCGGGATTTGAACCACGAATCTTCTGGTTTCCGTCCAGCCGCACTACCATTGTGCTACTATGGCCAACGTGCCGATATGACATAGTAGCGTTGGCCATAGTAGCACAATGGTAGTGCGGCTGGACGGAAACCAGAAGATCCGTGGTTCAAATCCCGGCTATGGCATTGAATTTTTCAGTCTGACTCTACGTTTCCACAATTTAGCCTACACACGGCCAGTGTGAAAGAATAATTAATTTCCAATGACGTAAGTTGTCTTACTACATATTTTCTTGTAGGTACAACGGGGTAGCTGCCTGTCAATATTGCGTGGCGGTAGCGTGTCTGCCTAAGAGTTCGAATCTCGGCAGGATGAGTTACCTGGATAAGGGTTTCTTTTTATCCTGAAATATGAACTCAGGTAACTAAGATTTATGGATCCTGGGCTCACTTAAGGATCATTTCACCTATTTCATTCATCGTCCGAAATTACTTAACGTTGGAGGATATAAATGTTAAAAAATGGACTACACAATTATTTGAAGAACAAGTCATTATGTAATGGTTTAAAATTGCTTTCTCTTTGCATAAATAGCAGATGTTCAATATTTTAAACTTCATAAACCAATAAAACAAATGTTTGAAGTCTGGTTAATTAAAAAACAGTCTGCTTTATTAAAATCAATATTTTTATGTCGCAACACTTGTTTGTTCCGTAGGGTTTAAGAATAAAGAGTAGTTTACGATCATTCTCAGAAAACTCAAGGCACACATAATGTCTCTTTATACAAAGGGCTTAAAAATATCCTAATTTATTCAACATTTTTTTAATTTTCGTATTGAACTTTCTGTAGTCGATGAACTTGAACACCAAGTTAAGTATTTAACCGTCCTTTTGTTGTTGTTAGACAATTGCAAAATTATTCAGTGATTTCCTAGATATCTGTAGCCAGATGGTACGAAATACGACAGTGTCCTGTTATTTTTAGGACTAACAGACCTCTCCCTGGGAATGATGTTTTTACTGATACACTTCTGGTGAAGCATTAGTCTTGAATTTATGGGTGGAATTCATCTCTTTGTCTACTTACGTGATACCGAGATTAAAAGATGCAATGCATAAAGAATCGTGATGGCTTTCAACGGAACGTATATTTGTGTGGAACGCGTGCAGGTGTAGTTGAGTCGAATAGCAATTGGGTTGAATAGTTTTTCAGCAAAGAAAACGTAAGAAACAATGTTCTTAGCAGGGTTCTAAAGGGAAAGCACTTAACTCTGTTTGAAAAGATATTCTTCGGACCCTTAATAATGGCATGACTGAGACTAATAATCACAATGGACAAAATAGTCCCAAAGGGAATCTTTATGTGAAAAGGCAGGGCTTCAGAAGTGAAAGTTACACACTGTGTGTAAGGACACACAGTCCGCGGCGTGAGGCCGATTCAGGCGGTTATCGTTTCTGTCTTGGTCGAAGGCAGATCAGAACCAGTGGGAAGATATGTCGGTCTATACGTAACGAATTAAGTATAATCGAGTAATAAACATTCCACCTTCAGTCACTCTAAACAGTGATATATTGGTAACCCTTGGTCGACAACTTGGAGTTTTATGTGGTGATAAAAAGAAACAGTCATTAAATCAGTTTGAAACGGGCATTCCAGTGTCATTAGAACCATCCTCACTGATACATATCCATGCATACCCTGAGAGAACCTCATTGGTCAACCCTGAGCTACCCATATTATTCGTTACAAACTGTAGCGTCAACGTGGAACTGTGCGCCACTTATTTTATTTAGTGCTGCCACCATAAAATTTCGTACCATATGTGAGTATGCAATATAGACAATAAAAAGGGCAACACTACTTATGAGATATATCCAAAATTGATTTAGGGAAAAGCTTAAAATTGCTACAAACTGTGATCTTACCATCACTCTATATTTATAGAGCTTTAACACAAGTGATAACAAAACTTACATGAGTTTATAAAAGGTTCTGGTTCTCATAATTATGAAACAATATATTGATTTGTTTTAAACTTAAACCTGGGTTAGCTTAAACTATGAACAGTTGCAAAATAACTTCAGATGAAATGTTCTTAATATCCTGTCCGGTCTATTGGAGAAGGGGCACAACAGTTTGAACTTGTGTCCAATTTCAGCTCGTGTTTAGCCGTGATATATGCATGCTATTGCTGCATCTGTAGCTTCCATTCACTTTTAAATCTCGTTCCATCCTTCCTTTCGGGGATGCTCCACTTGAAAGCATAGTTACAATAGATCAGCACTGGTCCCAGTGCCGAATCCCCACCGTAGTAATATTATATACATTTTTTTTTTAATTTCACATCCTCCAAAATAAGTCATTTCGGACGGTGAGTGAAATGGGTGAAATGATGTTCAAATGTGTCCAGGGTCCATGGAGCTTTGAGCTAACCGATATTCGTTTTTAAGAATAAGGGAAAACCCAGGAAAGAGCTTTATCCAGATAACTCACCCTGACCGAGATTCGAAATCGGGACATCTTGAACGTGAGGCAGACTACCAAGGCGGGATAGTAATACTAATCCTGTATTATTTTCACACTTTAGTTTCACTTCCCAGATGGCGATGTTCTCCAAGATAAAATAAAATTTGCCATGTCCTTCACCGAGTCGTACTTCAAATTATTTCATAGAAGGCCGTGAGATTTAGCTTTTGCAACTGTTTTCCCAGATAAACAAGGCCGATATTTGCAACGGTACTTCCTCACACAAAAAATGTTGACACTATTTATTTACTGTTTTACTTAGGATTAATTAGCCTCCTGATTATATGACTTCCAGGTTAGATTTGTGAGACTCATATCAAACGAAAATCTGTAAAGAACTATATATACATTTGCGTTTACATCTACGCAGATTTATGACTCAATACCTCCAAAAATACGCTCTTTACCTTGTAAGATTACCAGTATAAAATATTTTTTAATTATTTTTATTTCATTCCCGTGGGCAATATAACTTAAAAGTTCTTATTGCGTTGGTGAGGGAAAAACATTACAAGGAAACTATCACTATGCGCATACCTGTACTGGCTTGAGAGTTTGATGACATTATCTCTGCTCTTTGTGGGGCCTGTATGCAACACTCTGCTGTGAAGTAGAACCGCAACACTCAAATATGAAGCCTGGAAAGTGCCGCATGCATCAACTTGCAAGTGGGTGCTGGACATCCCTCGTGAGCTCAGTGCCGGCGCTCCTTACCTATACCATGTGTAGACGGCTGCCCGCAATCCCTCCCCTACAATGCTGTGTTATTGAGACTATATGTTTCTACGTATTCTGGAGTAACTTTCGGGTACTTCCAGCTATACTCCGCACCCAATTTTTGGCACACAGGCCCTACATTGAGCAAAATTAAATCAAACCCTGAAACGAATACAGTTAGGTGTATAGTGATAGTTTCCTTATAAGCTATCCCAGGTAATAATGTGAGCCAGACGTTACAAAATCTAAAGTTCAGTTTCAAAATTTGATCTCAGAGTCCACAAGACTCGATTTGAAGGCCATAAACCAATGAATTTTCAGTATGTATAAACATTGGAGACAGCAAAAATCGCGATGTTTGTTGTCAATATTATTTACCTGATACAGAAGGTTGTTGTCAGTCGCTGTTTAAAGAAAAATTAGATGAAATAGGAAAAAGGAAACTTATTTTCGCCTACGTTTCACGATTGTGGTTCCACAGCGGCATTTTAAAATAAAGTAATTTAAGAATTATTTCGACGTTATTGAATTTTAGCTAAGTAAGTAGATTTCGCTGCCTTATAAGGCATATTTCTGGGAAATTATGGCTAAAGAAGGGCGATAAAACACTGACTAATTGCACGAGTCCCGAACACTACTAGTTCAACCGAAAACTGAAATACTAGGGACTAGCGGGTTTCTCGCTTACGGAGTAAAGAACAAAGTAATAAATGCGGACTTATTCTTTCAACTTACTTCAGCCCTCAATCGGCTACACCTCAGCAAGTAAATGTTCTATTTCCTACAGCAACCTACAGGATTATACCTAGATGCCCATGAGATATGCGGTTATTCTTGCCTCCATCGTAAGCCTCACCTACGAAGAAACGCCACCAACTTGGTACACTGACGACGCGATTCCCCGCACTCGTATAGTAAAGCGCTACATCTGGAATTGTGGTGTTGATATTTCTGGATCTTTTTCTGACAATTGCTGCTTGAAGTTACTGTTTCTGCTGATTAAACACAAAACACTGGAGCATGAATAACCAGTTCAAATTTTACTTTGTTCAAGCACTGTTTCTGATCAGAACATCGCGAATACGGTAATGAGTAAGTTATAACAGAGGTGTTTACACACGACAGGTATCTGTCATACTGTTAATCACTACTTATTTTATGAAGTGTGATATAAGTTTGGCTAAACATCAGTGAAGCATGAGTATTTATAAGCCTTTATTTCGGCAATGTAGAAACGGGAATAATTCCAGTAATTTTTTTCTATTCCATGTGCTTTACAAACCTTTCAATGTAGACTAGGACTATGTCAAGTAAAATATTATTAGTGTATCTGTTTGAAAAAAAAAAAAATTATGACACGACTTCAGTGGTGAAAAGTAAAAGGATACAGTGGCTACATAACCTACTTAAATTTGTAAAACAAATCAATATAACAAATAATAACAAATCAAAATTTCGCACCTTTATCTTGTAAGTTGGTAAGCGTGCTACAAACAGCGTGCAGAATGGCCTGTAGTTGCCAGCATAGTGCAGATGCACACATACCGTCGCAATATCACTATAAAGACGGCCGCCCCACTTGCGACTTGCATCAGGGAGGAACAGAGCTCTGTTGTTCGGTTTTTGCGTAGTGAAGGTTTGAAACCTATTGAAATTCATCGAACAATGATGGTTCAGTACGGAGATGAATGTTTGTCGCAACAGAAGTCTACAAATGTAGTAGAAAGTTCGCAAATGGTGTGACTTCGTGGAAGATACTCCACATCCAGGTCAGGCACAATGAGTTGTGACTCCACAGAACATTGCAGCAGTTGAAGCCATAGTGAAGGAAAACCGCCGAGTGACACTGAATGACATTGCAGTATATTTACAGATTAGTCATGGATCAGCACACGGCATTGTGCATGAAGTGCTCCAGTTTCACAAAGTGTCTGCAAGATGGGTGCCACGGCAGCTGAATCCTGAAATGAGAGAACAACGTGTTCATGCTTGTGAGGAACTTCTTCGGAGCTTTGAACGGTAAGCAGACCGCATCCTTGCAAGAATCGTTAGTGGACATGAAACCTGGGTTCATTTCCACCACTCTCATCACCGAAACCAAAGAAGTTTCGAACAGAACCATCAGCAGGGAAGGTTATGGTGGCTCTCCTTTGAGACGAAAAAGGCGTCATTTTGGAGCATTACATACCTAGAGAGACCACTGTCACCAGTGCATCATACACAGATCTCCTAAAAAATCATGTGTGGCCTGCAATCAAATCAAAGCGACGTGGATTGCTGTCAGCAGGTGTCCTGTTGCAACATGACAATGCAAGGCCCCACACTGCCCGTACGACAATTGCAACAATCACAGACCTGCATTTTGAGTGTCTTCCTCATCCAACATACTCACTAGACCTTGCCCCAAGTGATTTCCATATGTTTGGATCACTCAAAGACGCAATGGGAAGAAAGCAGTTCCGTTTCGATGAAGAGGTACGTCACGCGGTGCATGAGTGGTTGCGTGGACTACCAGAAGAATTTTTTTCTAAAGGCATTTATGCACTTTGTAATTACAATAAACATGAACCATTAGTACCGATATTCAGATTTCAAAAGGTTAAAGATTTAAGAGAAAAACAGATCAGACGCATATATCGTGATCACATTACACCATCGAAGAATTCAACTGTATGCATATAGCATTTTGGTGCTGATATTTCTATAATAGATGGTTATTTGCCTTCACAGTTCCAAGAAAAAGGACTACACTGCAGGATAGTGCATTCCAAACAAAAATTAAAATCGAGTTTATATTTATCAAATTAGTTGCCTCCTAACAGAAGTGACAGTGACTGTATGAACCAAGTTTATGCCTTAACCAGCAACAATTTGGAGAATGAAAAAGGCAATGTAAGTGGATGCTGTGAGTTATTAGATAAGTTGAGAGGGAGGTACGTGAGTTCTATTGCTTTAATAAGTCGGCCTGACAATGATTAGTATTTCTCGATGTAAAGCAGATGATGCATACGAAGGTCTTTTGATAAGTCTGGTAAAAAACCAAGAATAACCTCTTTTCGAGAACATTTCACCTTATTTCTCGACATAGTCTCCATTGATGACTATACACTTGGTCCAGCGACGTTCCAGCTTTTTCATCGCATCTGAAAAATAGGTTCCGTCAAGGTCTGCAAAATACTGACGGTGACTATCACTTCTTCATTTGATGACAATTTCTTACCAGCAAGCCAAATTTTCAAGTTTTGGAAGAGGAAGAAGTCGCTTAGGGCTAGATCTGGTGAATAAGGTGGATGAGAAACTACTTCAAAGCCCTACTCATGCACTTTTGCATTCCGATTACAATTGCTGAGTGTCCTCATTTGGCACTATATCGGTGAAAGAGTACTTTTCTGCGTTTCAATCTCAGTCTCTTTCCAGTCAACTCTTGTTGCAAACAATCCAACAATGAATACCAAGTAATCTATGAGGATTATTCCCTGAGAATAAAAAGACGCTGGTCACCACCTTACCAGCTGACAAAATAGTCCTTGCTTTCTTTGGTGCACTTCCACCCGCCTTTGTCCATTGTTTTGACTCTAGTGTGTAATTATGGATTCAAGTTTCATCCACTGTCACAAATCGGTGCAAAAAATCTTGCGGATTGCGATGGAACATCACCAGACACTCACTGGAAATGTTCTTCCGAATGCCTGAGGTGATCCGGCCCGTAGCGAACCACGTCAAGCTCTCCCTTGTGTTCAACGCCTCACAATTCAGGATTGGTGGCGTGCAGAGATTAAGGATAAGAAGATTGGATCCGGTTCGAGATGAATTGTAATGCAGATCTTGCGTGAGTACTCTCATCTGAACTTTAGGGAGTAGGTGCGTCCTAACTAGTTGTGGGTTGAATGAAGAAGACACCTCGAATTTGGTAGATGAAAGTCTACTGTTGTCTCTAAGACTCTTTTGCTCGCCACCGTAAAGTTTTAGTCCGCGTGGTTGCTGAGTTCAGCGTCACTGTATCCTGTGTACAAACAATAGCGCTGCGTATACATAAACCAGGGCTCTTCAACAAAGAATGATCCTTTTTTTTTGTTTGTTTTGATAACGTACCTTCACCAATCCTCATAATTTTGATGGTCCTTCTCAAAATAGTCTCCCCTGAATGCGATGCAGCAGTCCCAGCGTTTCTGCAGTCTTCAAAGACATGCCGGAAACAATTTTTTAAGAGATCCTTCAAAATCGCCTCCGCAGCCTTCACCACTGCCTCTGATGATGGTTAATGCCTCCCACGAAGGGGTTTCTTCAAGTTAGGAAATACAAAAAGGTCACATGGGGTTAAATCTGGACTACAGGGAGGATGAGGGATGCACTTCACGTTGATTTTTGCAAGATATTAAACAACAACATTGGCAATATGTGGCCGCACACTATCGCGGTGCAGCACCTAGCTTGCTTCGCGGAAATGTGAACTCTTGAGCCTGATACGGATTTGCAATGTTTTCAGGATACCCCTGTAGTATTGTCCAGTTACTGTTGTGTGTGCAGGTACAACATCCTCATACGCCATTCCATGAATATCGAATCTGATATTTTCTAATATATAGGGTTGTACATTTCATATGTCTAGAAATATCAACTAACACAAAAATTCGTAAATCTCGCTCCCAATGTAAATGTTTATTTATTACTTAAATGTTGCACTCAAAAGATCTTTTCTGCTGAATTATTATTCAAAAGCTATTCCTTCCTAGGAAATCTTGAATGAGATGGCTATAACTTTCCCAGCAGAAGCAACGACTTTTGCTTTTTGGGGGTTAGTGATAAAGGAGATTTCCACACTGAACTTTGCTGTTTGCTCTCAGGATAAAAATGATGTAGCCAAGATTCATCAGCAGTGATTACGTTTGAAAGAAACTCCGGATCTTCCTCTAACATCAACTTTAACTGCATGCAGACCTGCATACGAATGTCCTTTTGTTCGGGAATCAACAGTCTTGGAATCCATCGCCCACAAACACTTCTCATGTGTAACGTTTCTGTCACCAACGTGCGGATGGCACGTTAGTACTCCTGATTCCCCCTGTAAGAACCAGGCAAGTTCAGAAATTTTCAGTATCGTCTACCGCTGCAATTAAGGTAACATGCGAGGAACAATGTTTGGCTTTCAAATTCTGCTTTCGTCTCAACAAATCTTCGGTTGAGGCCTATACAATGTTACAGGAGGCCCATGGAGAGTCTGTTCTTCCCTACAGCACAGCTCGAAGGTGGTGTAAAATGTTTAAAGAGGGGAGAAAATCAAGTTCAAAGGAAGGTGGGCCCGTTGCTCCAGTTACTGCTCTTACGGAAGGAAACATCAACACTGCTGCTGCTATTGTGAGAGAGGATTGACGAATTACCTTAAGTTCACTTTCTGAAATACTGAACATTTCATTGGTTACAACCCCCACACTGGTGACAGAAACATTATACATGAGTCGTGTTTGTGCGCGATGGGTTCCAAGACTGTTGATTCCCGAACAAAAGGACATTCACATGCAGCTCTGCATGCAGGTAAATTTGACGCTAGAGGAAGATCCGGAATTTCTTTCAAACGTCATCACTGTTTATGAAACTTGGCTACAGCATTTTGATGCTGATAGTAAACAGCAAAGACCAGTGTGAAAATCTCCTTCATCACCAATCCCAAAAAAAGCAAAAGTGGTTGCTTCTGCTGGGAAAGTTATGGTCATCTCATTCTTTGATATTCATGGAATGGTTTATCAGCATTTGGCACACACATCAGTAACTGGACAATACTACAGGGATGTCCTGAAAACATTGCAAGTCTCTATCAGACGCAAAAGACCACATTTCCATGAAGCAGGCTTGATGCTGCACCGCGATAATGCGCAGCCACATATTGCCAATATTGTTGCTGAATATCTTGACAAAATCAAGCATCTCTTACCCAGCCTATAGTCCGGAAGTAGCCCCATGTAATTTTTTTCTATTCCCAACATGAAGAAACGCCTTTGTGGGAGGCATTATCCATCATCAGAAGCAGTTATTGTTTTGATACATTAGTAACCAAACTGTGCAAGAATATTTGAGGTTAAATAGTTATTTTCTGATTTATAGTTGTTTAATATTAAACTGTATTTCTTTTTCTTTTGAGTACTTTTATGTACAACACAGCCTTTATATACACAGTAGTCTACTATTATAATATATTGTATTTCACAGGTCGAAACTGTCATTTGTTTGAAAGCTCACCCATTTCGGGCGCTATTGCGAGTGTCAGATCTGTATTCTTGATTTCCTGCCCAGATTCCAGCGCCCAGAATATGGCCTGAGAGAGGCTGTTATTTAATATTAACTCATATAGTCACTGATTCTACCACTATGTATGTATCGTGTCAGATCGTTATATGACTGCCGATAGATAGCGCCAAGGAAGAATCGGTATGCTTCGATTTGGAATGCTCTCTGTAGGTTTGAATTTGGAGGCTAGCATAATGGCTTCGAAGAAGTATGAGGAATGAAGGTTACAACATGTCAGAAACGCCTACATTAGACATGAAATGAACGCACTGGAAACTGTTATAGACAGAATGTCCAGTAGAGCTCTACAGTGGTATGGACATGAACAACGGATGTAGGAAGAACGGTGGCCGAAACAAGTCCTAAAGTGGAAAGTACAAGGCAGAAGAGAGCGGGGAAGAGCCAGAAGAACGTGGCACGAGGAAATATATGGAGAAGAGGGGACTGGAAGAATGACAATGGAACGACAGAAATCTCTGGAAAGCAGGAAAAAATGGTGAGCTGCTGTAAAGTGGAAAACATATAAATAAAATAAAATAGTTGCATACAGACAAATATCAAAAAAGGTAGAGGCTGACCCCTTAGCACAGTCGATGGAACAGAGGCCTGACGTACGAGGGGTCACGGTTTCGATTACCGGGTGGACATTTTTCCCCAACCAAGATGATTGTCCATCTTCCCCAGAGTCTGGAAGTATGAATGAGATTGCGAATATGTGAAAAAAAAACAACAGTACTACTAACGCAATGTCTGCGAATTAACACCTTTTAGATGTTCCAAAGTATAACGGCTGCCAATAGGACCATTGCATTTAAAGGCGGGGTATACAAGGAAAAATAAAATGGGATATTTCAATCCGAAACGTGAATTTTTCTCTGTCTACCATTTAAGGTTCTCGTGTTTTGCAAACGTCATCGAATATACAAGATATTTCTAGTAAATTAAACATATATGTTTCATTTGTCACGACTATGTCATATACATGCAGTACTTTAATCAAAATAATTGGAACCTGATTTGGAGAAAATTGAAAACGTTTTATATAAAATGTAACCAAAACCAAGCGGGATAGCTCAGGCCCTCATCCGGGTTCGATTCTCGTAGCCAACCTACCTGACCCTAGAATTTTTCGGGGTTTCCCGGGTTCCAAGGAGAATGCTGGGTAGGATAGCTACTATATCCCGTGTCTCCATTTTATTTCCATTATCATTTCATATAATCTCTCATCTGGTGGTGTCTTTCAGGGTAGAAGTGTAGGCGGCTGTCTCGTGAACTTGAGTCAACCTTGGGGCTTAGGAACAATAAACCATAGGTTTCGGTGCCGTATCCCATCTGTAGTACCTATAATCCTAAGTGAAGCCTGGTTTTGGAGAATATTCAGAGATTTTCCAAGAAGCTCTACTTAAATTTCAGGTTTGATATTTAACTGACTTTTGGTTTTGAAATAATGCTGTTCACAGTCACACTCACAAAAACAATATTATAAATTTTTATGGTCTCGTGATGTGCATTTCCAATGAATTTATACGGGGTGTATATAAATGAATATCGGAGTTTTAAATCGTTATTATATTTATTATATTAAACTAAGTTATAAATTATATGTCAAATGAAACAAGTCAGTTTTGTTTATTGGCACCAGCGCGCTTGTGCATGCAGTGTTTCTGCCGCAATCCGCTATAGAGCGGTAGTAGCAAAGATGGCGACTACTAAACAGAAAGCGAATTGTGTTTTGCAGTTTACAAAGACCGAATCTGTAGTTACTGTTCAACGTGCGTTCTGCATTAAGTTCCGTTGTGATCCTCCTAGTGATAATAGCATTCGTAGATGGTATCAGCAGTTTGAAGGTACTGGCAGCCTTTGCAAAGGAAGAGCACGGGACGACCAAGAATAAGTGAAGAGACTGTCGAGCGAGTGAGAGAGTCGTTCACTCCTAGCCAAAAGAAATCAGTCCGGAAGGCTTGTCGTGAAATACAAGTTCCTGTGTCGACTGTTTAGAAAGTTGTACGTAAGAAAACGCTTACGGCTACGTCGTTACCGTTTACAGTTATTACAGGTTCTAAAGCCGCCAGACCAGAAATTACGAGCCAACTTCGCAAACGACATGTTGTTTCATGATGATGACGATTTTATGGATCGTGTGCCTTCAGTGATGAATCGACCTTTCACCTTAGCGGACATGTTAACACTCATAATGTGCGCTTTTGGTGCTCAAAAAATCCTCACGAGATGGTACAAATGTAATGAGATACCCCTAAAAAATAGTTTTTGTGCCGTATCCCGACGAAAAATTTATGGGTCTTTCTTTTTTTCGTGAACGTACTGCAACAGGCATTTCTTACCTTGATACACTAGAGCAATGACTTTTCCCTCAGTTGGAAGAATATGAGCCAGAGAACTTCATTTTCCAGTAAGATGGTGCGCCAGCTCACTGGCATAACGAAGTACGCGATTGGTTGAATGTCACTGTAACCGAGCACTGGATAGGCCGCAAGGACCCCAGTGAGAGGGCTTGCTATGCATGGCCTCCGGACCTAACGTCACGCGATATTTACCGTCGGGGCTTCATCAAGGATCGTGTATACGTACCTCCTCTACCAGCTGACTTCCCTGAATTAAGAAACCGGATTGAGGCAGTTGTTGCTACAATTACTGAATACACACTTTTCAACGTTTGGGAAGAACTAGGCTGTAGACTTGATGTCTGCCGTGTGACGAAGGGTAGTTACATAGATCATTTATAAGGTTCTTGGTAAAGCTGTTTGAGTTGCTTTTTCATTACATATATCGTTTATAACTGTAAGTTGAATGTAATAAATATTATAAGGGGTTAAAACTCCGATATTCATTTATATACACACTGTACACTGATTTTCGTACTTTGTGTAAGCACATTGTAGGAATACGATGAGTTAAAACCCACATGACCATATACTCCAGGCAAACTGTGCTTCCGAACGTTTGCTTCTCTATTTATGATAATTGCGCTAAATGTAAAGAAACTGAGAGCTCAGTACTGTGACCCAATTATCGGAACGCCAGACGAACGACAGCTGAGAAGGGACCAGAGGCAGCCGAGCCACACCCTCTCATTAATCTCAGTCACTAACCGAGGGGACGATTAGGGGAGTGTCTCTTGTCGCTGGCCGCCTCTTTCCCCTTCGCCTGCCATCTGGAATTTTCGCGGTGATTCATGGAAACCAGAGATTTCTAGAAGAAAATGATATTCCTATAAAAAGGGCTGGAATGATTGGAGTCACTCAGAGTTCTTGGCAAGCAGTGTCAGAGTGCAGTGCTAGTGTACGGACGAGAAGATTGTGTACGTACATCGGAGGATTGTACGTAATTGCGGGAGCAAAGTGGAATTGTAACGGACGAACTGGTGAATCGTAATTGTGTGCATTACGTAATCCTGTGTAATTGGCAAGTGTTCAACTGTAAGTCGGTGGAAATAAAGAACATTCTTGAGTGGTGCAATTGGACTTTTCATTTCACGAACCCACAAAGTCACAATACTTTAGAGCTTTCACTTATTGATATCATGTATTGAATAGTTATATATTGTCAAATACGAAATCATAATTCTTTTCTCCGGGTGATACAAAGATATCGCAATTTGAAAGCCATCACTTCGAGAGCAATTTTGAAGAAATGTAATACTTAATTCATGTACTGTGTTCCTCAATTCCCATTGTGGCCATAAGGATATACGAAATAAAAGTCCTCAACCGACATTCCCGTCTTCCTAGGATATAGTTCCAGTAGCAGTCTACAGGATTATGCACGAGGTGTCCACGAGATTGGCGACCATTTTAACTTCATCCTAAGCCTCACCTACGCGAATTTTGCAGCATCGACGATGCCATCCTATCCTCTAGCAGTAAAATGCTACATGTAGGATTATGTTAGTGACATTAGGGTATCTGCTTCTGACAATCCCTACTTAAAGTTATTGTTTGTGTTTTTTGAACACAAAACTAAACCGTCCTGGTACCGAGCGGGATAGCTCAGGCAGTCTGTGGCCCGAATTCGGGAGGCACGGGTTCGATTCCCGAATCTGACCTTCCTGGCACATGGGTTTCTTCGGGGGTTTTCCTAGATCGTTAGACGAATGCTGGGTAGCTTAATTACATCCCCCGAATTTTCTGTCCCTCCATTTCACCTCCATTATCATTTCACATTATCTCTCTTCTGGTGGTCTCTTTCAGGGTAGAACTGTCGGCAGTGTCTCGGCGGTGCATGGCAGGATGATATGCTCTGAGGAAAACTACTTCCTCCTACGGTACGTCGCTTGCGGGTCTCCGCTCCTCTGCTGGGACAATTTCGGGACCGCCAGCCAGGGACCTTTGGGGCTCGAATCCCCTCTCTGGGACCATTAGGGCTCGGCTGATGAGCTCGTTGCCGTCCCTCTGTAGGTGAGCGAGTTCGTTCTCTTGGCCTGTCGGGGGAAGTCTCTATCCAAGTAAACTGTATGGACCCTGCCCTCTTTACTGTCGTCGCTCCTTGGGTCGGCTGCCCTCTGTCTCCTTCACCTCATCGTTACTCTATAGGGTGCCCCCAATTGGAGGCATAGGAACAATGGGCCCAGCATGGTGGCCTACTTACCGAATCCCGTCTTAATGAAATCCTAATCTTAATCGTAAACCGTTATGATACATTTAGAAAACAAGCAACGTGAAAGGGTACAATGAAATGGACAGTTGACAACACTGGTGAACGGATAATAATGTGCGCGCCTCGATAGTGTTTGCCTCAGTTCAAGAGGTCTCGAGTTCGAATATCCGTCAGGATGAGTTACCTGGATGAGGTTTTTTCCGGTGTTTTCCCCTATTC